>OZ007520.1:9364318-9519842 GCA_963931895.1 Eupithecia pulchellata | reverse complement strand
CAACTGCACTCCAAGCTGTTTCTGTTACATCCTTTCGTGAATAATCTGTTAGTTTATAATTATATAAGCATGGATACTTTTCCACTTCCTGCACAAATTTTCTATTTAATTTTTGCTCGTTCATTTTTCACAACAAAAAACAGAAAAGTCGGTACTTAACTAATAGCGCGGCGACCGGCACGACGCGTCTCGCCTCGCGGGATCGGTTGCTAACGCGTTACTGACCGGTTTGTGACTAGTAGCGTCTGTGCGAGAAGGTATTGGCGGGGCGCGGGGGCGGCGGCGACGCTCAAGTGAGGCCGTCCGCACATGGAGCTACTCAAAAAGAACTACCTAATTACAAACTGAAATTACTAAGGATTTACTTGAGCGTCACCGCCCATACATTCTCGCACAAGTTCGCACACGGCGCTACGCTACTCGCTACGCTTCACTTTAATTTTTCGAGAGGAAGATTCAGAAGGGTTGTCTTCTAAGCATCAGGTATTGTATGTGAAGTAGTGTAGGAAGTGTACCCAGCCCACTCTAGCTAGGCAGGTAAGCAGCGGACAGCGGACAGCGGACAGCGGACAGCGGGCAGGTAGGTACCGAGAGACAGCCAGGCCCGGTGCTTGTGCGTGGGGGCGCGGTACAGCGCGTGCCCGCGGTCCCACAGCGCCGGCCGCCGCTCGTACTGCGCCACCAGCACGCGCACCGCGTTCGACGACCACTCGATCTCCGACATTGCGCCCCTGCAATACGGACCACTTTACTTTGCACTAACTCACGACAATACACTTCTGTTTGCGATCTAGTGAAGGCTGCTTCATTGGCTGATGACTCCATTGGTTGTAAGCCTAGTTTGTGATGCAGTGGACGTAGCCACTTAGCACTTCTTACCTACCTACTCTGTACACGAACAAATGTAAACAGCTTGATTAAATGTTTGTTCCGCACACTAACTGGTAGGTACGTGAGTGAGTACCTACATACGAGGCTACGAAGGGACGAGAGGTGCCTTACCTATGTGTTTATTATGTACAGTAAGCGTCAGAGAAAAGGATACACCCCTTAATAATGACATCGAACCGTTTAAGATTTTTGTTCAATGACTAATAAGAAGTGGTGGCTAAGCGGTTCAGACATCTGCTCGGCATGCCGAAGGTCCTGGGTTCGGATCCTATGAATACAATTTAACTTTTTGATGTTTTATTTTTGCTTTTAGCTTTTGTTAGTTTATTGGTGGTTATTGTAATATTTTCGAAAACAAATATTGAACAGTGTATACAAAAATATGGTTTATAAACAATATTTATTTATTTCTCGAATTGTTTACATAAGTACTTATCATAATAGTCTTTATTTAATAAAAATTATTACACATCAAAAATTTAAAAACCATAATATTAAATGAGTAACAAATTGATTATAGTAAGTATTATGTTTAGGTTATTAATTACTTAGACCTATATATTCACAAAACCAAAACGACAGCAAAATAAAACAAAATAGATAAGAACGTTAGTCTTCGTTGAAATTTGTTGAATAAAAAAAGCTTCAGAGAAAAGTATCCACCCCGTTTTAAAACATTATTCTTTGCATGTCGCCACTGTCGAGCCAAGACAACATGCAAAATATCAAATCTAACAAAATTTATTTTACAACCAAAGGTTTGAACCAGGGTCCCATCAGGCCACCTGCACTCTAAGCCGCTTTGTTACCCACCCGGCTATCGTGCTTCTTACGTCAGTTGGTGAAATTAAGACTCAGTTGTTTAGCAGATGTGATGGTAGAATATATTGTTTGCTACTGATTGACTGATATTGAATTTTAAAGTCACCCTCAACGCAAATAAATAATTATTTGCTATTGCGGGTTGACTTTAAAATTGACATGACAAATCATTAAGTGTTGTGCAAATCTGTCGTTAATAAAGGTGTTTGTGTTATGCGATATCTATTCCTGTTTTGAAACAGTTATATTAATAATGGTTTGATTAACAACTTTTATAAAAACCAAAAATTGCGGTTCTCTGAACAAGAACACAGTATACAGACGATAAAATATATTACTAGATATTACGGTAAGATTATTGTTTGTTGTAAATATTGCTAAGTTATTGTTGCAATCATGTTACATTACAAGAGACTAACAAGGTGTGTTTATATTGTATTTCTAATTATCATCTTCATTACAGAGAAAAACAGTTCGGAGATGGATATAAAAGTGATGTGAACTGTGATCGCCAAGGCCCTCGCCCAATGGCTTTATATCAAGGAATCTGAGCAACATCGTAATATTAGGGAAGTTCACTCAGAGGATCCCTTCAAAACTACGCCTGCAGTGCTGAAACTTTTGGAGTGTCACTGAACACTGTCGACGACATCTTTTTACGGAGAAAAGTAGGATAGAGGATAAATCCTAAAAACATATTAGACCTCAGAACAAGGCTAAGGGGGCCTAAGGTAAATATCATATTATAAATATGTATATAAATATGGTGTATTGTTGACATTTTTACTAACATCATTGCAACAGATATAAAAAGGTTTATTGTTTGTAGGTTACTGTGGACGGATGTCATCCAGGCGAGCTAGAGAAACTGGCAGCCGCATGAACAGTGACCGATGCCTTAAGTTTTGAAGGACGTAACGCTGCCGTCTATGCATGTCGCATATCCTGAAGGCCAAATATACCTAGTTCAGGATAATTCTTCAGTTCATCGGCCCCGAACCGTCCAAGCCTGGTTGAAGGCCAAGAAAAACAACGGAGTGGCCGGCTAAAAGCCCGGACCTAAATCCAATAAAAAACTTATGGGGTCAGATGGTTTTAAACTTAAATTTTAGTGAAATAATAATATAACAGGTATCCATCTATTTCTTTTTTTTTTTTCAAGAAGTTTTGTGTTAACGATACTCCATCTGACCTCGCATATTTTTCTTATGTTATGTTTAAAGGGTTATCAAAAACTGTGAAAAGAGAAAGATATAAATTGCTTAACTGTTACAGTTAGCATGTTGGTTCTTACTCTCACATGCACAGATATCAATATTTCATATTTGAACCTTATTTTTGAACAAATTTAACCGAAGACTAACGTTCTTATCTATTTTGTTTTTTTTTGTCTTCGATTTGGTTTTGTGAATATTAAGTAATTAATAACCTAAGCATAATACCTACTTACTGTAGGTAATCAATTTGTTACTCATTTACTATTATGGTTTTAAAATTTTTGATGTGTAATATTTTTTATTAAATAAAGACTATTACATATAACAAGTATGTAAATAATTCGAGAAATAAATAAATATTGTTTATACACCATATTTTGTATACACTTACTTAATTAACTTAATACCTTCTGAATATTTGTTTTCGAAAATATTACAATAACCACCAATAAACTAACAAAAGCTGAAAGCAAAAATAAAACATCAAAAAGTGAAGTTGTATTCATAGGATCCGAACCCAGGACCTTCAGCATGCCGAGCAGATGTCTGAACCGCTTAGCCACCACTACTTATTAGTCATTGAACAAAAATCTTAAACGGTTCGATGTCATTATTAAGGGGTGTATCCTTTTCTCTGACGCTTACTGTACCTACCTACATTTATGAGTACCTAAGTAAAATACAAACATCTCTTTATTTTTGGTAAAGCCTTTACGCAACAGAACAGAACACAGTGGTTACTAGGTACTGTCTGAAAATCAACAAAACTTAAAAATGATAACGAAGAAGTCGGACGGATCCGATCCTAGCTGGACAAAAATACTGGACAATTCATACAATATTTTCTAGCCCCAAGTTAAGCAGAGCTTGTGTTATGGGTAAGTACATAGATAGATATATTTTTTATTATACATAGAAAACGACTAGAACAAATTTTTGCAGATCGTACAAATATTTGTTCCGAGGCGGGAATCGAACCCGCACCATCATGCGACGCGCCGCCGCCGGGGCGGACCTTCCCCCACCGCGCCACAGAGGTCGCAGAGGTCGTCGCTGTCGTCGCCGAGCAAGACGAGAACGCGTTGAAGTCTTTTTCTTGGCGCGAGCCCCCGCGCGCGGTGCAACAGGGAGCGAGGTTGCTCGCGTAGCGCGCGCCCTGAGGTCGTGCCTCGACGTTCGACAAGCGAACATAGAAGTGACATCATTAATTTAATTACACATCATTTACAAACGGCTTTCATACCTACCCTCCTTAAGTTATTCTTGTATTTAGTATTTTTCCCGCATTCGAATATTCTCGTCACACAGATTAAAGGTAAATTAAGTAACAAAATGCAACATTTGATCAATCAATCTACAACCGGGAATGCGTACAATAAATATTGTGTATAACTCGCGACGAACGAGAATTCTGAGGCGTTCGGCTCGCGGCTCGCCGTGGACTGCGCGGGGCGCGCCTGCTCGAAAGGCCGCGATGTTCGGTCTCGCTCGCGCGCGCTCGCGTCGCTCCTGCTCGCGCGGCCGCGTTCGGCGCGCGGCGCGGCGTTGCCGGCTCGCTGGCCTAGCCCAAAGAGAATAAAACCACTAGAGTACGTAGGTACGTTCAATCCTTTCAAAAAGCTTTCAAAGATTCTTTAAGTTTCATAACCTCTTTATTACATTTATAACAAATATTGAAATCGATTTAGATTTTTGATTTAATACATGTCGCGTAAATAATAAATACTTATCTAGCCTAGCTGTACCTTAAAAAAATACGTAAAACACTTCCACGAAAAACATAGGTAAGTAGCCAAAAGCGTTGTTCGCGAATCTGCAAAAGGTTCCGATATCATTAGTTTTACTCACAGGCTGGGTTGTTTGTTACTAACGAACGAGCAAACAAATAGTGTTTTAATTCATTAAATGAAACAAGTGTGTACCTACCTATACCTAGTTTCAAAAATATAATTCTTTCATTATAATATACGCGCGAAAATCATTTCTAAAAGTTATATACATGAAAGTATGTTATATAAGTACCACTAATGTACCACTATTGATAAATAGAAAATAGGTACGTACTACTTCTAATGATTTTAAACACTTCTGAAAATGAACATAAACTTTTCTACTTCCTTTCTCAATTAGTTAACATGATACTTACCGTCATTACCTTTTAGATAATTTTCTTTGACCGCCCCATAGATAGGCAGGTATAGTATAGTATAGTATAGTATAGTATAGTATAGTATAGTATAGTATAGTATAGTATAGTATAGTATAGTATAGTATAGTATAGTATAGTATAGTATAGTATAGTATAGTATAGTATAGTATAGTATAGTATAGTATAGTATAGTATAGTATAGTATAGTATAGTAGTGTAGGAACCTCGCTAGTGTCTCGCTCAGCTCACAGCGAAGGGTAGAAGCGAAGCGTTCAACTATTTGACAATTGGTAAGAAGGTACTTGCACTGAGTATAGTATGACCAGCAGCCTTATTGTCTAACTTGAAATCCATTACCAGTGAATTTCAAACCGATTACCAGTTGTAGACCCAGTCAGTATGTTGTCGGTATGGTCTAAGGTATTCAACTAGTCTTCGGTTTCAGCTATACTTATACACAATACGAAAGTGACAATCGAAGTCCAGGCTAGGTTTGAAATGACAAACTGAAGCCGATTACGATTAGGTACCAGTTGAGTTAGACAATAGAGCCGCAGGACTTAGCAGGAGAACACACACACAAACTCATCGTGTGTGTGATTTGCCGTCACGTAAATAGGTACATTGCTCACACCCACACATTCATACGATTGAATGTTCCATTCCATTGAATAGGTGCCCTTTTTAATTGTGCAACTGAAGCAAAGTTTCCATTGAGCGAACACGTCATGAACTTTAACCACATACTTAGTACCTACTATGTACCGTTTTATTTTTTCGTTTGACAAATGAATGACTCCAGAATTGACCACTGCTCACACACAGCTGTAACCTCATGCAGTTTGCCACACATTATAGAGGTACCTATTGTATTGTAGGCATGCTACCGAATGTAACCGAATGTAACCGAATGTAACCGAATGCGATACTTACGATAAGAAAACCATAGCCAAGGTGAATAGGTACTCACATACCTTAATGAAAAAAATAATGGATAGATTTCTACGACTTTTTCGGCATTAGTAAGGAATCTTATGATCTGGGCATTGCCTTACATTTAGCATAACTGTTTCAATTGTATACCATACATAGCAGTCCGCCCCGGCTTCGCATGGGTAGGTATATTACAGAATTTCAAAAGTGTGACACACACAGTTATACACATTGGGTTACATTATTGCAGTTTTCATGCGCATCCCTAACTTTACAGAAATATTATAGCCTATGTTCATCAGGGATAATGTAGGATTTGAATGGTCGAAGAATTATTTGAAATTGGTCCAGTACTTTTGGAGCCAATTCAAACAAACAATATATTTATAATATTAGTTTATTTATAGATTACATTGGAAGGTGGAAAAGAATGGCTCTTAATTATGATTGTAATTAAGTTTTAAGTATATTTTTGATTGTAGTCTACTATTTCAATGTACACACTAGAAATTTCTAAAACTTTAGTTCTATTTGTTTATGGTCATCAACTTCCCCTAGTCTCTCAAACAAAATAAATCCTTAACGTTTGTAAGCATCGAGTACGTATCCAGTTCGTAAGTAAACCAGAAACAGGGACACGGAACACTACTCACTCACATGATCCCCGTTTCGAGGCAATGAGCGTCATCGTAGGGCTCACGGTGGTCTGGTCGCTGGATACTTCGTCCAGTAGTTGCAGGCCTCGGGAGCCCACCGAGGATCTACAACGCGCAGGTCAAGATTCTCTGGACACCGTTGAGCCACCATAATATAGTTATGATCGGTGCTACCGAGCGACTCGCACGAGCTTGCAGATCAAATAATGCAAGACTTTTGGAGAAGGCCATGACCGATGTACGGTGACCCGTGGCTGGTGTTGTACCAACGCGAGCCCTGAACAAGGCGAGGGGTCAGGGCGTGTGGCCGCCGCGAGCCGAGTGCATCCCCTGCGGGAGCGAGAGGGACGCACTGCGAGCGATGCGATGTTTACAATCCCTGACAGGGCAGGGATAGCGAACGCTTCGGTAGGTAGTACGTACTTACATCGGTAAGTGCGTCGCTCGTCCTAAATTACAAGCATTTACAAGTAGCTATTTTAATGAGCGAAATAATTAGAGAAAATTAATATGGTATTGCTGTGGGCTCTGCTAACCTAACCTAACCTATTTCAGATAACTGCCGTAAGCATAGAAATAAAGTTGATATTTATATTCGGCTTAATTGCTCAGGAAGTTATTATAGTTATTAGTTAGTTTATTATAATTGGTAGGAACAGTTCAGAAATATTCTATGATAAATTAATTATAAAAGTTATTTAAAAATGCATTTAATAAATTAATAAATAAAAAAAGCCATTTATTCTACTACTAAATATTACAATACAATGTCATTATACTAAACTAATTCTGAGGTATTTAATTATAATTTTTTGCATATCCTTATTTTTACTTTAAATTTTAAATGTCAAGTTTTAGTAGAAGTCGCCCGCCTGGCGTAGGCCTCCCCCATTTCTCTCCATGCTTTTCTGTCTCTGGCTTGTCTCATCCATTCTGGTCCGAGTTCCTTTCTAAACAAGTCTTCCCAACGTTTCCGTGGTCGTCCTCTATTTCTCTTGTTTTGTCGTGGAATCCACTCGGTCACCTTTCTTGTCCATCTTGTATCGGTCATCCTGCTGACATGTCCTGCCCAATTCCACTTTAGAGATCGTATTCTAGATATAATGTCATAAAGCTTTGTTTTGCCTCTTATGTAAGTATTTGTTAATTTATCTGATTGTTTTATCCCCAACATGCTCCTTTCCATTTTTCTCTGACATATCGCGAGTTTGCTTTCTTCTTCGGTGGTAATAGCCCATGTTTGGCACCCATACGTTAGGCTAGGTAGGATGGTGGTCTCATATATCTTTTTCTTTAATTTTATGTCGAGATTTTTGTTTTTCATAATCTCTTTCAAACTCCAATATTTTTGCCAGGCTATTGTGATCCTTCTCTGGATTTCTTTCTCTGTGTTATCTTCGAAGGAGACTGACTGACCGAGGTATATATGACGAAGGAAGAACCCTCGTTACGCTTTTTAAATGGGTGACGTCACCAGGACTGACGTCACTATCATCATTGTCTTGTTGGTAGAAGTCTGCTCCATCCAACCGGCGACCCGAGATAGAGATTCCTGGCCCGAACGATCCCACGACACAGCTGATGACGTCAGCAGTGATGACGTCACGATTTTCGTTGTCCGGATATTCCTCGATAGAAGGTAGTCTCAATGAAACAGCAGTTAGAAACAAGAACGTTTGATTTATTCCAGGGAGGTCCGTTCCCTCCGAGTGCTCGAGCAAGACTGAATGTTTTACTCGCCCGGTGGCTTTATTTATAGCAAAAGGTTGCCTAGCGTTTTCACAATAACAAAGGAGCAAACTCGGGGCGATGTTTTTGAATTATCACAAAGTTCTTATAGGAAACCTAACCAAGTCGATGACTTGGTTAATTTTAGAGGTTTAAACACTCAGTTAATTGTTAAAACTAGATCGTAGTGTAGAAATAACGTCTTCGCGCCGACACGGCCATTCTGCACGGCGGTGCGCGCTCTGCACCAGCCGGGTCAGCGGTTACTGTAACTGTAACAAAGGTTTTGCTTTTAAGTTTGGTATCTGTGTACAACTCCATCGAGTTGCAAACAAGGTTCTCGTAGAAAGTCAGGTTTAGTTTGTAAGTTTCTCGAAGGAGTTAGTTTAGTTTGTTTATCGAAGGTTCTCGGAGGTTCTCGTAGATGGTACTCGTAGATATGGTACTCGGAGGTTCTCGTAGAAGGTCAGGTTAAGTTAGTTTGGAAGGTTCTCGAAGAAGTTAGTTTAGTTCTCGTAGAAGGTCAGGTTAACTTAGCTTGGAAGGTACTCGAAGAAGTTAGTTTAGTTCTCGTAGAAGGTCAGGTTAACTTAGCTTGGAAGGTACTCGAAGAAGTTAGTTTAGTTTGTATATCGAAGGTGCTCGGAGGTTCTCGTAGATGGTGCTCGGAGGTTCTCGTAGATGGTGCTCGCAGGTTCTCGTAGATGGTGCTCGCAGGTTCTCGTAATGGTTCTCGGAGGTTCTCGTAGATAGTTCTCGGAGGTTCTCGTAGATGGTTCTCGGAGGTTCTCGAAGATGGTTCTCGGAGGTTCTCGAAAAAGGTTAGTTTAATTTGGTCATGGCTGTGTGGTTCTCGTATGTTCTCGTAGATTCTGTAACAAAGAGAAATTGCTTTTAAGTTTGGTACCTGTTTATACTACAACGAGTTGTAAGTATAACGAAAATGGGTAAGGTCTTTGGAGTTTATAGGTTCTTGGAGGTTATAGGTTTCTCGGAGGTTATAGGTGTCTCGGAGGTTATAGGTTTCTCGGGGGTTATAGGTACTCGGAGGTTTCTCGTAGATGGTACTCGTAGATGGTACTCGTAGATGGTACTCGTAGATGGTACTCGGAGGTTTCTCGTAGATGGTACTCGGAGGTTTCTCGTAGATTAGGAGGATAAGATAGGAAGTGAGATGTAGTTTGTAATGAAGCATGAACGCTCGCAAGTAAAAGTGGTTATCAACTTATCTGTTTATCCATCGTGTCTAGCTGACGAAGTACACAGCGCGGTAAGTAGATTGGTTTCTTCCACCGACATGGTTTGTTGCACGCCTGCTCACAAAGTACAGCACGGGAAGTAGACAGTGTTCAGAGGACCTTCTGGACTGGTTTCTTCCGCCGACACGGTTTGTTGCACGCCTGTTGGGCGGAGATAATCTAGGGCCATCTTCCACGGTTGTTTACCCATCGTTCTAGCTCACAAATACAGCACGGGAAGTAGAAAGTGTTTAGAGGACCGTGTGGATTAGGTTCTCCCGCCGACACGATTTGTTGTTTGCCTGTTGGGCGGAGATGATCAAGGGCAATCTTCCACGGTCGTTTATCATTCTCCAGGACTGTCTATGCGTTCGGCTTTTCCTGCCATAGAGGGGCTTGGTGTATCCGTGGTTGTTATACCCCGGAGTAGTGGTTTTACTGTGTGCATCAGAATGGCGGGTGTAGTGTTACGAATCAGCATAGAATAAATGTGGGTCGAATCTACCTTAATTCTACCTAAATCTACCAATAATTAAAATAAAAGTACCTCTTTGAATGCAGAGATATTACGAAAATAAAGTGAGTCGCCAACCTGACATTAGAATGGCGGGTGTATTTCTGTTTTTGAATAAAAAACCTATTGTTTGTGTATGGATTCATTATCATATAAATCTACCTGTTTAGTACCTAAGAATACCATTATCAGAACTTAAATCTAAAGTTTGGCTAATGAGTAATTTGAAAATAAAAATTGCTAACTGATTGCTATTACTAATTTGCCAGGCGCTTTAAAGCGCCTGGCCTTTTATTAATAACTAGCGGCCCGCCCCGGCTTCGCACGGGTATTAAACAAAAATTTCAGAAATTATACACTAAAACGATGGGTTTCACAGTTTTCATACGGATCTTTACTTTTTTTAACAGCATTGGGGTTTTTGACATTGACTCAACATTCCAAAATTGACACTGGCCGTAGAGAAAAAGCAAGCACCGTGCGCTATACAACCTCTTTTTCTATTCTGACGCGCCATAATAGAAAAAGAGGTTGAATATACAGCCCACGGTTCAATTATTGAATTTTTCATGTGGATCCCTAACTTTTTTGAAAATATTATATAGCCTATGTTCATCACGGAAAATTAAGGATTCTAATGGTGAAAGAATTTTTTAACTCGGTCCAGTAGTTTCGGAGCCTATTCAATTCAAACAAACAAACAAACAAACAAACAAACATACAAACAATCAAATCTTTCCTCTTTATAATATTAGTATAGATGATCGGGCTCTTTCTGCCTATAATATCTTACTTGATTTGTATGTTTGTTACTAAATGAAACTTCTAAACTAATTTGATACAATCTATACTAATATTATATAGAGGAAAGATTTGATTGTTTGTTTGTTTGTTTGTATTGAATAGGCTCCGAAACTACTAGACCGATTTGAAAAATTCTTTCACCGTTAGGAAGTTTACTTTTCAGGGAGTGACATAGGCTATATTTTATCCCGGAATTCCCACGAGAACGGGAACTACGCGGGTGAAACCGCGAGGCGATCGTCTAGTTTGATAGATATGAAGACAATAGTCTGGAATAAGATATAACCTTACGATGAAATGTAAGAAAACATAAAACATTTAATTAAAATAATTGTAAAGTATTCTTAGGTATTCTTCAGGAGGTTGCGGGTTCGATTCCCGCCTCGGGACAAATATTTGTACGATCTGCAGGTATTTGTTCAGGGTGTTCTGGTCATTTTCTATGTATAATAAAAAATATCTATCTATGTACTCGTATATTATTATGTATATCAGTTATCTAGTACCCATAACACAAGCTCTGCTTGCCTTGGGGCTAGATAATGCTGTGTGAATTGTCCAGCATTATTTATTTATTATTTATTTATTTATTAATGTTGCTTCTTACAATAGTGAACGACATAATATATTTTACACACATAATATTAAAAAAATACTGGACATGCATGCTGTAGGTGTATTTACAATTTTATTTTACTATTTGAGGGTATTTATGAAAATGAACGTATAGAGATAAGCTGTTATTTTTGATACTTGGACATTTTATCTGGTTGAGATGTGTGGTTCACTGTGTGTATTATTATATTGTGGATATTGAGAAAATTGGAATGAAGAGACAAGCAGGAAAACAGAGTGTCGTTAAATTAGAAGACCAAAAAGAAGTTTTTGTGAAATATAAACACTATTTTGAAATAAAAAATGATTTACCTTCACCGTGCGCCCAAATTTTTTGTGAAATTGGGAAAGATTTGTTCCATAAAATGTCCGAAAAATCCCTTTACTTGTCGTTGAAAAAAAATTACAACTACTTTTTTGATACTAACCCGTCTGAAGATTTAAGCAGCGAATCCAGTGGAAACGAAGGTGATCGCAGTGAAATTATCGAAAACAAGTACGACAAGTGCGAGTGTAACTCGCGCGCCGAGGGTTTTGAACTTTTGTCGTTTAGGTAGGTACGTATATTGACGACCTGTTAGCGCGGTGGGCTTACAACGCAGGAGGTTGCGGTTTGATTCCCGCCTCGGGACTAATATTTGTAAGATCTGCAGAATATTTGTTCGAGTGTTCTAGTCCTTTTCTACGTACACAAAAATAAATCATCTAATGTGATACTTATACATATATACTTTATTAAGTATAACAGATATCGTAGTAGTACGAATTACACAAGCTTGCTTATCTTGTCGCTAAATGATGTTGTGTGGATTATCCAGGATACATTACTCTTCTCATATTTTTTTGGAGCACGGTGCAATTCATGAATTCAATAATCTTATTATCTAAATATTCTTCGAGCGCAGTGGAATACATTGGGTATGGACTTTAAAATTTTGAGAACAACGGTTTCGTGGCGCTGTGGAACCCTACTATTTTACAGTTACTACAGAGATTAGTGGGTAGGTAAGTGGGTTGGTACCTACAATTATTTTTTCGACTTTTTTCTACGTATTTCACTAAGTATGAAACTTAGACGATTTTTAAAACCTGTTTTGAATTGTCGAAATCCATACCTTTGATTTGATATTGCTCTCAATGAAATAGCCCCCATTGTATGAAAATTCGTTTTTTGACCATATTTCGAAAAGTATTGTTTTTACAGACTTCTCTATATTTTTCCTGTAAAATATAGACCTATATCTACAAACGCTTAGAACATTTTATATAGATCACTCTGCTATCTTCGGAGATAGAGGGGGGGGAACGGTCGAATTTTCGACCTTTTTCAAAATATTTCGAAAAGTATAAAAGCTATCGAAATTTCAAAAACTGCATTAAAATGTACAAACTGATACCTTTCATTTGATACCCAACTCGGTGGGGTAGTCACCCCTTTAGAAATTTTTCCCGCCCTTTTTTGACCATATTTCAAAAAGTATTATTTTTACTGATTTCTCTATATTTTTCCTGTAAAATATAGATCAATACCTATAAAAACTTGGTACATATCAAATCGATCGTTCTGCAATATTCGGAGATAGAGGGGGGGTACCGGTCAATTTTTCAACCTTTTTCAAAATATATCAAAAAGTATAAAGTCTATCGAAATTTCAAAAACTGCATTGGAATGTACAAACCAATACCTTTCATTTGATACCCAACTCGGGGGGGTAGTCACCCCTTTAGAAATTTTTCCCGCCCTTTTTTGACCATATTTCAAAAAGTATTATTTATACAGACTTCTCTATATTTTTCCTATAAAATATAGATCAATACCTACAAACACTTGGTACATATCACGTCGATCGCTCTGCAATCTTCGGAGATAGGGGGGGGGGGAACGGTCATATTTTTGACCATTTTCAAAATATTTTAAAAAGTATGAAATCTACCGAAATTTCAAAAACTATTTTGAAATCTACAAACGAGTACCTTTCATTTGATACCACTTTCGACTTTGTACGTTCCATTTAAAATTTCGATTTCAAAATTTGTATGGAAAATCTTCATTTTGATTTTTCATTTATTTTCATTTATATTTCTATAAATATGTGCGGGCGCACATATTTATATTTCTATAAATATGTGCGGGCGCACAAAATGTATTATTATTTCAAATTTCAAGTCAATAGCTGCAGTAGTTTCTGAGATATTAAGGATTCAAAACACAAAACAGACCCAAAGCGATTTCATAAGGGTTTTGCAACCGATGGCAAAACCCTAAAAATGAAGAACCCAGTCATCCCAAGGTATTCACCTTTTATTTAGATGCTTATAAATGGCAACAAATTCAGCCTATAACAAAGCTTACAGTGCGAAACAAAATGTCACCTACGATTAACTATCAAAAGAAATATGTATTACCAAAGCACCGTGCTTTGCGCTTGCGGGTTAGTATCAAAAAAGTAGTTGTAATTTTTTTTCAACGACAAGTAAAGGGATTTTTCGGACATTTTATGGAACAAATCTTTCCCAATTTCACAAAAAATTTGGGCGCACGGTGAAGGTAAATCATTTTTTATTTCAAAATAGTGTTTATATTTCACAAAAACTTCTTTTTGGTCTTCTAATTTAACGACACTCTGTTTTCCTGCTTGTCTCTTCATTCCAATTTTCTCAATATCCACAATATAATAATACACACAGTGAACCACACATCTCAACCAGATAAAATGTCCAAGTATCAAAAATAACAGCTTATCTCTATACGTTCATTTTCATAAATACCCTCAAATAGTCAAATAAAATTGTAAATACACCTACAGCATGCATGTCCAGTATTTTTTTAATATTATGTGTGTAAAATATATTATGTCGTTCACTATTGTAAGAAGCAACATTAATAAATAAATAAATAATAAATAAATAATGCTGGACAATTCACACAGCATTATCTAGCCCCAAGGCAAGCAGAGCTTGTGTTATGGGTACTAGATAACTGATATACATAATAATATACGAGTACATAGATAGATATTTTTTATTATACATAGAAAATGACCAGAACACCCTGAACAAATACCTGCAGATCGTACAAATATTTGTCCCGAGGCGGGAATCGAACCCGCAACCTCCTGAAGAATACCTAAGAATACTTTACAATTATTTTAATTAAATGTTTTATGTTTTCTTACATTTCATCGTAAGGTTATATCTTATTCCAGACTATTGTCTTCATATCTATCAAACTAGACGATCGCCTCGCGGTTTCACCCGCGTAGTTCCCGTTCTCGTGGGAATTCCGGGATAAAATATAGCCTATGTCACTCCCTGAAAAGTAAACTTCCTAACGGTGAAAGAATTTTTCAAATCGGTCTAGTAGTTTCGGAGCCTATTCAATACAAACAAACAAACAAACAATCAAATCTTTCCTTAGCCAAACTTTAGATTTAAGTTCTGATAATGGTATTCTTAGGTACTAAACAGGTAGATTTATATGATAACTAGCAGCCCGCCCCGGCTTCGCACGGGTATTTTAAAGAATTTTAAGTTCTTACATACACACGTTAGATAAGGTAGTTTATTATTGAAGTTTTCATAGGGATCACTAACTTTAAAAATATTGTATAGCCTATGATTATCATTCTAATGATGATTATTTTTTCCAAAAAGGTCTAGCAGTTTCAGATCCTATTTAATTCAGACCACAAACAAACAATAAAACCTTTCCTTTTTAAAATTGTACCTTTACCTCCTTTACTTATATTGTACCTTTACCTCCTTTACATAGATAAAGAAAAACAGGGAGAACTTAATTTTTTGGCATTGACTTTTCTCTCGCACCGCATCGCCTACACCAGCCTACATCGCATGGTTCCAATCTTGAAGTTTTTATATTTTTTGACATTGAGTTTCCTCTCGCACCCCAGCTGAGCACCCCAGTAACGAATTGTGATGTCTATGACAATCCATAACTGACACTGGCGGTGAAGTCGTCGTAGCAAAAGCGGTGCCATAAAAAAAGAAGTTGAAGTTGAGTCACAGCAAAACTCAGCAAAAGCGAGCAGCGCAAAAAAAGAAAAAAAAAGAAGTTGATGTATATCCCTATGGTTTTATTATTGAAGTTTTATACGGATCTCTAACTTTTTTGAAAATATTTTATAGCCTATGTTCATCACGGAAATTTTAGGATTCTTATGGTGGAAGAATTTTTGAAATTGGTCCAGTAGTTTCGGAGCCTATTCAATTCAAACAAACAAACAAACAAACAAACAAACAAACAAACAAACAAACAAACATACAAACAAACAAACAATCAAATCTTTCCTCTTTATAATATTAGTATAGATGAATCCATACACAAACAATAGGTTTTTTATTCAAAAACAGAAATACACCCGCCATTCTGATGTCAGGTTGGCGACTCACTTTATTTTCGTAATATCTCTGCATTCAAAGAGGTACTTTAGCTGAGAGGTTTTTGTTATTTGAAAAGCAAAATTCGTTTTTTTACGAATTTTGCTTTTCAAATGTGCGCTCTATGACGTGGTAAAAAGGTATAAGTCCTATCGGCAATATTTTTTAATTTATTGCCAATGAAACAGTAATAAGTCAGTTGTAGCTTTAGAAGTAAATCGTAATACTAACCCTTAACATAGTTTACCTCTGACGCTGTGGCAAAACTTGATACGAGCGGTCGATAACAAGTCCAAGCGCATGAACTGCAGCGCCACTCAATCCGGACTTATTATTCGTTACCCCGCAACGTTCGCGCCTTTTTGCGAACAGAAAAGAAAAAAACACATGGAAGAAGCAGCAATCAGATACAAAAGAAAAGCAGAAGACAAAGAAAGCAGTCTAATAAATAGCTCTGAAAAAATTTTGATGGTCGACCTACAAAAGTGCCTTCCTACACCCCTGCTCACAAATGGACAAAGGTTTTATCTTAGGAAATTGTGGACATTAAACTATAAAATTTTGGACAGTTCTTCTAATAAATGTACATGTGTTATGTGGGATGAATCAAAAGCTGGAAGTGGTGGAAATGAACTGGCATCATGCCTCATGAAATGGTTTATGGATTGCTGAGAATTTAAATGTTAATTTGGTCCGACAACTGCGCAGGGCAAAACAAAAACATGTATTTATATGCTTGCTATTAGTAGTTGCTGAAAATTATTACACATTTAGAGGTATTTATAACATAACATAAGTATTTACGAAGTTGGAATCGACAATAGCCTTTGCCTGTTCAGAACAGGCAAAGGCTATTGTCGAAGAACAGGCTGTTCTTGTGTCTTTCGTCCAATGAGTGAATTCCGTCTACGTCCATGTGCGTATTGTGCGTGTAAGACACAAGAACAGGCTTAGGCAATTTTCGACTGCAGCTCTATGGGACTGGCAGCAGGTTGTTAGAGCTTGTTCATCAGCTAAACTGCCAATAGATGTTATCAATATGGAAATTGAAGATTTCAAAAATTTCTCACATTAATTTACATGACAGCAAAACATCACCTTTTATCAATAGAAAGAAAGGAATACTAATGGACAAAATGTACCATACATTGATATGGTATATGTACGGATGATGGTATATTGTAAGAACCGGTTTAAACGCAATTTCAACAAATAAATTTTAGGACCTGCAAAAACTTTAACATGAATTCCTCAAATATTTTACGATTTTTATAAAAAATCTGCCCCATGTCAATGGCCAGCGTGATTAGATAATATAAAAATATTAAAAATTCAGTTAAACTGATAGGAATTTCTTAAATAATTTTTTTTGTAAATGTTTCCTTGTAAAAACAGCTTTGTTTGATTTTTATTGGTAACCTAATTATAAAAATAGTACACACAATGATGAATAATAGGCGACTTGTATGTGACTTATTATTATGATGTTTTGAAAATGAATAAAAATATAATTAACGTTTTTGGTGGTATTGAATAATAAGTCCATTTATTTATATAAATACTAACAATTCAATTTTATCAACTGAATAACATTATAGTTATAGTACATTTGTATAGAAATACATTAAAAAATCTCTAGTTAAATTAAAGCATTACAAGTTATTAGCATTTAACAACAAAACTCCCGCTACAAACATTTCAAAAGCTCATCCTGAAAAGTTTTGGATATGGCGGTTGTTACTCTTTACCTCTCAGCTACAGTTTTATTTTAATTATTGGTAGATTTAGGTAGAATTAAGGTAGATTCGACCCACATTTATTCTATGCTGATTCGTAACACTACACCCGCCATTCTGATGCACACGTTTTACTGGCTGGTACGTGGTTATGAAGTTATTGAGGCAGTGATGACCTCGCTGGGTGGTTTGGATCAGAAGCGCTAGCAGGCCCTGATCCCACTTCTGATGACGAAGGAAGAACCCTCGTTACGCTTTTTAAATGGGTGACGTCACCAGGACTGACGTCACTATCATCATTGTCTTGTTGGTAGAAGTCTGAACCATCCAACCGGCGACCCGAGAAAGAGATTCCTGGCCCGAACGATCCCACGACACAGCTGATGACGTCAGCAGTGATGACGTCACGATTTTCGTTGTCCGGATATTCCTCGATAGAAGGTAGTCTCAATGAAACAGCAGTTAGAAACAAGAACGTTTGATTTATTCCAGGGAGGTCCGTTCCCTCCGAGTGCTCGAGCAAGACTGAATGTTTTACTCGCCCGGTGGCTTTATTTATAGCAAAAGGTTGCCTAGCGTTTTCACAATAACAAAGGAGCAAACTCGGGGCGATGTTTTTGAATTATCACAAAGTTCTTATAGGAAACCTAACCAAGTCGATGACTTGGTTAATTTTAGAGGTTTAAACACTCAGTTAATTGTTAAAACTAGATCGTAGTGTAGAAATAACGTCTTCGCGCCGACATATATATTCTTTGACATAATCAATTTTCTGATTATTTACAATCACATCACATTCTTCTCTGCTGCTCATTAGCTTTGTTTTTGTTGTGTTTATTTCAAGCCCAACTCTTTTGCTTTCGCGTGTCAGTTCATTTAACATATTCTCCATGGATGCGGAGGTTCCGGCAAATAGTACTATGTCATCTGCGAAGCGTAAGTTACTTAGATATTCTCCATCGATTTTCAGACCTTTATTCTCCCAGTTTAATTTCCTGAACACGGACTCTAATACTGCTGTAAAGATTTTTGGTGAAATTGGATCTCCTTGGCGTATACCTTTTTTAATCGGAAACTCTTCGCCGTCACTTTCGTGTCTTATTTTAGCATACATTCTAGAGTAGATACTTTTTATAATTTGTACATATTCTTCTTCGACGCCTTGCTCTATAAGCGCTTGCCATATTAAAGTGTGTTCTAGGCTGTCGAACGCTTTCTTAAAGTCAATAAAGCACATATAGGTTGTCATTCCATACTCATTGGTTTTCTGTATTATTTGGTTGACTACATGTATGTGGTCTAAAGTAGAGTAGTTTTTGCGAAAACCTGCCTGTTCTCGCGGTTGGTTTTCATCTAGGATCTTTGTTAATCTGTGTAGAATTGATTTCGAGAAGATCTTGTATATGTTGGGAATTAGACTTATAGGTCTGTAATTACCGAGGTCGTATCTGTCTCCTTTTTTGTGCAGTAACATTATCGTAGACTTTGACCACTGTTCTGGGGTCTCTTGCGTTTCTAGTATGTTGTTGAATAAGCTTTGTAATGAGCCTTGTAATGGTTCCATTAAGCACTTAAGAATTTCGTTCGTGATATGGTCATCCCCTGGTGCTTTGTCGTTCTTCAGCGAACGTATTGCGAATTCTATTTCGGATAGAAGAAATGGATCTGCTGTTGTGTTACATTCCCTTTGTATAGTATTTTGTTTGGTCGGATTCGATGCATTTGAAGAGTAAAGTTCTTTATAGTAGTCGGTTGCTTCTTTTATTATTTCCGGCCGTTTCTTAACCTTTTTTCCTTTTTTATCCTTAAGATATGACGTCCAATCCATTTTGCTCCTTAATTTTTTGTAGGCTTTCTTAACACCTCCTGTCCTTTCTATACACTTCTCTAATGTTTCTTCTCTGTGTATTTTCTTGTCCCTTTTTAAATTTTTATTAATTTCTTTGCTCAATTTTGTTATTTGTGATCTCACTTCTTTAGTTCTTTTTTCGGTATATAGCTGTTTTCTTGTGTCTATTAGTTGTCTTGTTTCTAAGGTTATTGTTTCAGTTTGTCTTTTCTTCTTCGGTAGGTCCTTTATAAATTGTTTAATGTGGTCTTCTAAGTTGTTATATTGTAATTGAACATTATTTTTGTCATAAGTGATTTCCTCCAGCTTTTCTTTCCAAAATTGTTCACATACTTCAGATAATTTAGGTATATTACGGCAAATTTTAGCTGAACGTTTCATGAATGCCCTTGATTTCTTCTGTCTTATGTTTAAATTGCATCGTATCAGTCTGTGATCTGTGAAGAAATTTAGTTGGTTTACAATGTCAAAATTGTGTATACTAGTGTAGAGGTTAGTTAGAATGTAGTCTATTTCATTGAAGTGCTTGCCATTTGGTGATGCCCATGTCCACTTATTGTGTTTTTTTCTTCTAAACATACTATTGACTATTTTTAAGTTGTGCTCTATCGCGAAATCAACTAATCGTTGACCTCGTTTACTCCTCTTTCCTTGAGTGAAATTTCCCAATACTTTTTCTTCTCCCTGTCTCCTCTCGCCAATTTGAGCATTGAAATCTCCCATTATAATTAGGTTCTTTGTGACTTTCAATTCTATAGCCTTGCAAATTGTGTTGTAGAAGTTCTCGATATCTTCTTCGTCGCTTTTTTCTATCGGTGCATATCCTTGGATTATCGACAGCAGAAAATTTCCCACTTGAATCTCAAGGACTGCCACTCTGTCTGAAAATGCTTCAAAGCTTATTATGTTGTTTTTTAGGTGCTTCTTTATGACAAAACCGACTCCATTACGTCCATTATTTGTATCTGTGTGGTATAGGATGAAATTAGGATATTCTTCAATCTTTTCTTCCCTTCTTCTGGTCTCGCATAGTCCGATAATATCCCAATGAATTTCCTTTGTGGCTTCAATTAACTCTGTTATTTTAGTGTCTGCCAGTAGAGTTCTTACATTAAGACTTGCTATGTGTAGGTATTTTGATCTTTTTTCTGTTGTTTTGTTTCCCTTGTATAAGTTTCTTGTTTTTGGGGGGATTTGGTCATACTTCCCCACGGTGACCAACCGGATTGGAGAAGAAGGCATGGTGGAGGGCTCTATTAGTTTTTTGATTCATTTGTCTGTTGATTTCTATGGCTCGGTTGTAGCTTTTCTTCTGTCATTTTGTTATTTTTTTAAAAAAGATGTTATGCTGTTTGTTGTTTTATTTTTCTTTGAATTTGGGTTTTCATTGAAATGAGCCAAGGTTCTTTTGTTCGATCGGCCGGTGTCACTGCTGCGGTGCTTGTTTGTATTTTCTTTCTTTTCCAATGTGACTAATTTGTCGTATCTTAGAACAACATTGTTGCCTAATTCTCTCTGTTGCTTCAGTTCTCCCTGTAACTCTTTGCGCTTTTGAAGTACTTTCTGTGTAAAGTCTTCCTTTATGTATATTTGTGTGTTTACCAATGTTTTACTTTTCTTCAATATTTCAATTTTTTTACCCAAAGTTGTTATTGTTACTACCACTGGTCTTGGTCTATCTTGTCTCTTCCCCATTCTTCTCACTGCTTCTATCTCAAATTGTTGGCAATTCACTTGCATGATTTCGTTTAAAATGTCTAAAATATTTTTTTGTAGTTCGTAGTAACTGTTTTCTTTTTCTTCTATTCCGAAAAATATAATATTTTTCTTTCGCATCAAATCTAAATATATCCTCTCTTAAATCAGTACCTAACCACAGAATATTAAACAGTACTACGCTATACAGAAAGATTATGGGCAATGATCATGATAAGGAAGTGATGGATTCGCAGAAAACCGGAAAAACTACCAACATCTTTAAACATGGTGCTAGCTGTCAAACCTGGCTTCTATAACTGCCAACCATACAGATGCGTTAGCTTTATCCCGCAGTTTTGTAGCAAATAATCTATCATCTTACCAACCAGACTAAATAGTTTCCCCAAGAAATATTGAGACGTTAACAAACAAATAGACATAGTTACTTTTGGATTCATTTTCGTATGGATAATGTGAAATTATGTATTAGTACAGTGATAGTTATAGCATAGAATATAATAGCACAATTAAAATAACTGTGGACTCTCTAAATAACTTTTTGAGGTTTTAATATAATATATTGCGTGTGCACCAGGACTCTAGGACCTACATTTTCCACCCCAAACGATTTAAATAAGTAATCTCGGTCAATATTAGCGTATTTTCGCCGTTTGAGGGTCTCCTCCGATTTTGCCGCGGTACCGGCCCTTACAGATGACCTTCCAAGATGAGAAGGCGCTAGGGTTACATTTGGCATCCTAAACTAAAAGCCTGAGGCCAAACTAAAGCCTTCCAACCATCATCCCGCAAGAGGCCACGTGGTACGAAATTGGCTGCTTCACTGAACTGGCAAAAGCCATGGATGATGTCATTAATTAAAATATGACGGGGCATACGTCCTGTTCTAGAGGCAGTACGGTTCAATAAATGGATAATGATCATAATAATAAACGCGTGTGACAGGATAAAGCTCGAATAATAAAACGCAATCAGGCGTAAATATGTCTCAAATGATGTTTTTTTTTGTCAAGGAATCGGCTTGAGCCTTACTAAAATGTGGGTTGTGTTTAAGTTTTCGGGTTCACGAACACTCTTTCACTCTTATTATTACTTCACAATTATTATTACTAGAAATAGACTCACTAGAATCAAGAGGTGATTTCCTCAACAGTATTATTTTGTCATCGCTTGGCAGTAAGTGCGAACCGTTTCCGTGGCGGAAAGACCGGAAGTGACGATTACCGGGAACAATTTTCCGCCGATGGCCAACGCGACAACGGACTAATGACGCTTAATAGTGCGCTCCTACTGCCATTAGGAAATCGACGACAGAATCACATTAAACGAGATTTTTTCCAACTAATTCAGATTAAGATTAATGTTTTCAGATGTTCAAAGACACGATAAAAATACTGTCATACGTATAATAAATGCGAAGTTCCATTGAAAATGGGTGTGAAACCGCGGGCAGAAACTAGTTTTGTTTATTTTTTAAGAGTTTTTGTTTGACACATGATCCATGTCGCACGATAACGTGGATAGAAACGAAGTTCTTAATTTTAGTAAAAAATTTAGTATTCCTACTTTTATATAAATACTTGATTGAACGAATCCCAAATCTATCGATTTCATTGATTTAATCAAAATGACGAAAGACAAACTATAAAGAAAAAAATATTAACAAAAAAGCCAAATATTTAAAAATATGTTAGGCAACCAACCTACCACATTTGGTCAATAATTTCACGAAAAACAGTCTAAAACCTCGTTAGGGTTTTGATATCGGTTTCAAAACCTTTATACTCGTAGCATCGATTTTTCTGTGTTGTGTTTTGTATCTTTAATATTTTAGAAACCACTGCAGCTATTAATTCAATTAAAAATCAAAATTAAGACTTTTTGTACAAATTTTGGTGTTAAAATTTTAAAAGTGATCTAAAAAGTCAAAAGTCGTTTCAAATGAAAGGTATTTAATATCCCAAAACAGTAAATGAAAGGTTTATACATCCCAAAACAATTTTCGAAATATCGGTATATAGATAGATAAAAAAATTATTTGTACTACAGACACACATACAATTTGTTTTTATATTACATTAATATACAATATCAAAACATAGGCACAATAAATATAAATAATCACAGAAACATTTAAAGAGGCAAGTAACTTTACTTAAAAATAACTTTTCGAAATATTTTATAAAAGGTCCAAAAATTTACCATTCCTCCCTCTAGTTCTGAAGTGTACAAAGCGATCCATGGGAATTGTACTAGGCGTTTGTACAAATGGATAGAGAAAAATAACGAAAAATAAGCTAATTTTTTTTTGGCAACAAAAGTGAATTTCAAACTTGGGTCTATTTCTTTGAACCACATATCAAATCAAAGTCTGTACTTGGACATTTGAAAACAGTTTATGAAAATCGTCTTTTTGAAAATTTCATTCTGATTGAAATAAATTGAAAAGAATCGAAAAAAAATCAGTGAAAAAATTCCTAAATGATATCTATAGTATATAATAATATGTACTTATGTATATCGCTGGACAATCCATCACATCATCATCTAGCCCCAAGCTAATCAGAGCTTGTGTTCCAGGTACTAAATAACTGATAAAGGTACTGAATACAATATATACATAGATATTTTTTTATTATACATAGAAAACCACCGAAACACCCGAGCAAATCGTACAAATATTTGTCCCGACGGGGGAATCAAACCCGCAACCTCCTCGCGTCGCAGGCGTACCTTCGCCCACCAAAACCCTTAGCGCACGAGTAATACTCGCACTTGACGAATCTTGTTAATTAGTAGTATCGATCGTTAAAAGTTCACACACCGCATGGGGTCGACGGCGGTGGTGCGGTCACCATAACTTGGTGTTTTCAACACAGCGCGTCGCAAAACCAGATATTATTACATTTCATGACATCCATAGTTTTCCATTTTTGTAGTGTGACATTTCTCGATAACGCTAAGGGTAGTTTTTTAATCGGGCTAAAACCTTAATTAGCAAAGAAAAATACAATGAAATAATCAAATTAGTGGCATAATTTTTATACTTTTCGAAATATTTTGAAAAAGGTCGAAAAAATTACCGTTGTTTTGTTCTTACGACCAATTTCACCATTGTAACGTTCAATAGGTATACGATAAGTTCAGCTTAGCTCTGAACTAGTTCACCGTTTGTATTTCAAGCTAAAGTAAGTTTTGTTGATCTTAGAAATCTCTAATTTGATAGTGAACGGTGATTTTTTAATACACTACATGCCACGGTTTTTGTGTATCGTGTGCTGTTAATCTATAACGTGGAAAAACATAGTTGGTGCTACGCAACCGTACTAAACACTTAACAACGATTTCAGGGCATACTTACCCTACAAAAACAAAACAACTTTTGATATTTTTATGCTGCGTAGTTTTAACCTAGTAGCATTAAAGTCGGGTTATGAGGTTAGTGTGTATGTATGAAGCGTGTTCCCAGGTAGCGCCTAAACTACTACGATAACGACCTCTGTGGCGCGGTTAGCGAACGTCCGCCGCCGGCGACGCAGGAGGTTGCGAGTTCGATTCCCGCTCCGGGACAATTTTTTATACGATCTGCAGATATTTGCTGCGGTTGTTCTGGTCGTTTCCTATGTATAATAAAAAATATCTATATATGTAATTTTATTTAATATTGTATTATGTATATCAATCAGTCATCTAGTACCCATAACACAGCTCTGCTTAGCTTTACCTTAGCTTGGGGATAGATGATTCTGTGTGGATTGTCTTGAATTATTTATTTTATCTCTTGTGGTAGATAGACCTGTATCTTCTAATCTGAATGATAATGTGCAAAACCGCAGACAGAAGGTTCTTTCTAATAGAATCCAGTTCAGCGAGTAGTGCCTATCAATCAATTTGCCACGACGGAGGTCAACACTGTATCGGCACGAAACGATAAGGCGGTATATCGTGGCACGAAGGGGCTTTTCTCGTAACAGACCTTCTACACAAACATCTAAAACAAAATCTTATCTAGAAAGTTGTTTGTTATCTTAATATATAAAGGAACGAGCGATTTTCTGGCGACAACGCCCAGCCTAAACCGCTGAAGCTAGAAAGCTGAAATTTGGAAGGTAGGTTCCTTTTACAACGCAAGCACCCGCTAAGAAGGGATTTTTAGAAAACTCACCCCTAAGGGGGTGAAAAGGGGGTTGGAAGTTTTTTTGGTCCTTTTTATAACTCTGTAACCGGTGTCCCGATTCTCTTGAAATTTACAGGAAATACTAAACATAAAAAAATATTGAACACGTGTTTCAGGATTTTTCAAAATATTCCTAAAAATAGGGTGAAATGGGTTACTCAAGTTTGAGATTCGTAGTTTGGCTCCGTATTGAAATGTCTATAACTTTTTAATACAGCATACTAATGACTTAAAACTTTCAGTGTGTACTGAAAAAACTATAAATCAAACAACGTGTTTCAGGATTTGTCAAAGATGTTACTACATATGTATAAAAAAGAAGTCGAATTACTTAAGATTTTTGAGATTTTTTTTAACAAATGACCCAACATGAAACTTACTCAGAATACTAAACAAACAAAAATATTGAACAGGTATTTCAGGATTTTTCAAATATTCCTGAAAATAGGGTGAAATGGGTTATTCAAGTTCGAGTGATTCGTATTTTGGCTCCATATTCAAATGTCTATAACTTTTTAATAAAGCATACAAATGACTTGAAAATTTCACTATGTACTGAAAAAACTATAAATCAAAACTCGTGTTTCAGGATTTTTCCAAAATGTGACTGTATAAGTATAAAAAGGAAGTCGAATTATTGAGGTTATTGTGGTGAAATTTATCAACCATTGACGCTATTGGCTTGAAATTTACAGAGAAAACTAAACAAACAAAAATATTGAATACGTATTTTAGGATTTTTCAAAATATTCCTGAAAATAGGGTGAAATGGGTTATTAAAGTTTGAGATTCGTAGTTTGGCTCCATATTCAAATGTCTATAACTTTTTAATATAGCATACTAATGACTTGAAAATTTCACTATGTACTAAAAAAACTATAAATCAAAACACGTGTTTCAGGATTTTTCCAAAATGTGACTGTATAAGTATAAAAAGGAAGTCGAATTATTGAGGTTATTGTGGTGAAATTTATCAACCATTGACGCTATTGGCTTGAAATTTACAGAGAAAACTAAACAAACAAAAATATTGAATACGTATTTTAGGATTTTTCAAAATATTCCTGAAAATAGGGTGAAATGGGTTATTCAAGTTTGAGTGATTCGTATTTTGGCTCCGTATTGAAATGTCTATAACTTTTTAATATAGCATACTAATGACTTGAAACTTTCAGTATGTATTGAAAAAACTATAAATCAAACCACCTGTTTCAGGATTTTTCAAAAATGTTACTATATAAGTATAAAAAGGAAGTCGAATTATTGAGGTTATTGTGGTGAAATTTATCAACCATTGACGCTATTGGCTTGAAATTTACAGAAAATACTAAACATACAAAAATATTGAACACGTGTTTCTGGATTTTTCAAAATATTCCTGAAAATAGGGTGAAATGGGTTATTCAAGTTTGAGATTCGTAGTTTGGCTCCGTATTGAAATGTCTAAATCTTTTTAATATAGCTTAGGTACTAATGACTTGAAACTTTCAGTATGTACTGAAAAAACTGTACATTAAAGGGTTTCAGGATTTTTCAAAAATATTACTATATAAGTATGAAAAGGAAGTCGAATTATCGAGGTTATTGTGGTGAAATTTATCAACCATCGACGCTATTGGCTTGAAATTTACTGAAAATACTAAGCATACAAAAATATTGAACACGTGTTTTAGGATTTTTTAAAATAATCCTGAAAATGGGATAAAAACGGTTATTCAAGTTTGAGATTCGTAGTTTGGCTCCGTATTGAAATGTCTAAATCTTTTTAATATAGCTTACTAATGAATTTTTGTATGTCCTGAAAAAAAAAACAATAATGAAAAAATACAATATGTATTACAGGATTTTCCAAAATATTCCTAAAAATGGGTTGACACGGGTTATTAAAGTTTGAGTGATTCTTAGTTTGGCTCCGTATTGAAATATTTGTAACTTTTTAATGAAGGATGGTAACGACATAAAATTTCAAATATATACTGGAAAAACAATTAATAAAAATAGGTGTTTCAGAGTTTTTCTTAAAAGGTACTAGGTAAATAGTATATAAAGAAGTCGAATTGCTTAAGAGTTTTTTTAATTTTTCCCAATTTATTTGAAACTTACAAACAATGCCAAACAAACAAAAATATAGAATATAGGGTTTGAGATTTGTAGTTTGGCTCCGTATTGAAATGTCGTTAATATTTTTTATATGACGTATTAATGACTTTGAAGCTTCCAGTGTGTACTGAAAAAACTATAAATCCAAACACGTTTTTCAGAGTTTTTATAAGTTACTTTGTATGTATAAAAAATAAGTAGAATTATTTATGGCATTTTTTTGTAATTTTGTAAATTTGCTGGAAATTTACATTGCAAAAATAAGCAAACAATAATATTGAAAACGTTTTTCAAAATATTCCTGAGAATGGGGTGAAACGGGTAATTCAAGTTTGGAATTCGAAGTTTGGCTTCGTATGGTAATGCCTATAAATTTTTAATGTAGGGTATTAATGACTTCAAGATTTCAGTGTGTACTGAAAAAAAAACATAAAATCGATTTACCTGTTATAGAATTTTTAAAGATATTCCTGAAAATGGGTTGGAGCGGGTTATTAAAGTTTGAATGATTCGTAAATTGGCTCCGTATTTTTCAATAAACGATGTAAACGACTTAACTTTTCAAAAATATACTGAAAAAACAATTAAGAGAAATACGTGTTTCAGAGTACTTGCTTAACTTATGTGACTTTTTATCCTGGGTCCCAATTACCTCGAAACTTGCTGAAAATACTTAAAATATCAATTTATCGAACATTGTGTTTAATGATTTTTCAACATAAAATAGGTTTTGATATTATTCAGGTTTTTTGTAAGTTTTAACCAACATTTACTTGAAACGTAGAGAGACAACTTTAAACTTATGTTTCTGGATTTTTTTATGTTTCTGAAAATGGTGTAAATGGCTTGCTACAAGTTCACCGAAGAAAATAAAATAGTTAGACTCCGTATCGGCTGTAACTTATTAATTCTGTTTTATTGACCTACAATTTTCTGTAGGTATACAAGGTAGTTAAAAGTACGTCTTGGTAGGATTCATGACCTAGATTTATGAGAAAACCATACATACCAGATTTTTTAATTTTGTTGGATGGAATACTAAAATACAACCTTTCAATGGTGTTTGTTCCTCAATAAAATATAAATTCGTAATAAATTTTTTGAACTTAGTCCGTGACTCCTTTCACGACGTTTCTGGTAGTAGCAAATCAGAAACCAGGTTTGCTATCCAATCCCAACTCAAAAAGGCAATCTGTAGATTTATTTAAATAAAATAGGACTAGGAAATTTACAAATAAAATGGGCTAAAGTAGAATGTTTGAAGTCCATCGTGTCATTAGATTCACTATGGAAAAATACAGTAAATGGTTATTTTTTAAAGAAAACCCTTATGCCGGGCTTACAGGCTACATAATATTTAAAGCGGGTGCGGCTGATTTCGTCAAGATTTTTTTACCCTAAAGTCCACGCAAATGAAATTGCGAGCGGGTCAGCTAGTTATATAGTAAGGAAGCCTTCGCAAGAGTGTCGTAAGAGGCGACTAAGGGAAATACACCAGGGGGCGGGCAGCAGTGCCCTCTGCAGAACAACTCCACCGAACTGCAATCCCCAACCCTCATGCCCAGCGTGGGGATTATGGGCAATAACCCCCAATTGATGAATAATGCCATCTATGGCGCTCATTAGGGGAGGCCTTTGTCCAGCTGTGGACTGTTATAGGCTGGTGATGTGATGATGATGTGAAGCCCTCGCACTCGGGGTAATCTCTAGGAAATTAAATATTTATCTCAAAAATTTTGGATTTCAGCGGGACTCGAACTAGCCGCCCTCCCTCCTCCTCCAGTACGGGAGTGTGCTGACCACTACACTTTAATTATGATTATTATCAATTTCCTTTTAATTTCTTATCAAGAAAGCTGTTTACTCGATAGATAATTACATTGATGATGTTTATTTTATTTATTTATTGAACGAAGGCACAACAAACAGCTGTATCTTAAAGTTAGGTTAGGTTAGGAAGGATTTATTATACCTGAACTTTGTCCACGAATCAAATTTGCTACAAATAAATAGGTAAACGTTGAAATAAAAAGAATATAAATTACTTGTGACATAAAAGACGTTACCTAGTTGGTAACACAGCTATGTTGGCGAATAACAAACAGCGGCGCTGTTCGTAGCCAAGTCCTTAGGGATAGCACAAGTGGACAGCAGCTGTAATGCGAGCTTTATTCAATATAACCAATAGGTGAGTTGGACTTCGATCGTACACAGCTGTGCACTATGGTTTGTGGCAGTTATGACCAGTTTTATGTAGGGCATAATACGGATAACAACATGGGAAATATGCGTAATCCAGCCGCAATGAGCCATACAAGGTGATTTTCATGGATCTTGGTTCTGTTTCATTACTTCGCTGTATAATAGAAACTTCGGGCTCTGTACGAAATTATGGAAATTTTGGAACAAATATTCCAAAAAGCTTGACAAAGACCTAAATGATGTTGAGACCCGAATATCATCATCATCATTATCATCATCACCAGCCTATAATAGTCCACTGCTGGACATAGGCCTCCCCTAATGAGCGCCATAGATGGCATCATTATTTGGACCCGAATATGCTTATCTTAAATTAAGGAAAATTTTAAATCATGCAGAATAATAATGATATCAAATTAAATAATAAGTATCATGGGAAAGGGTATTTAAAAGTGAGTTAGAGTATGTGAGCCTGTGTTATACATTAGTGATTTCAAATATTTTTTTTTATTAGTGTTTATTATTGAATGCTATTTTAATAAACTAAAACATTTACCAGGTATATCATCTATAATATAATAAACCATCCGGTACCCCCAGTCTAGGTTCATCAATAGTTTTGCTGCATTTTCCATTTATCGCCATCTATTGGAGAGTAGCGGAACCAAACATATCAAAGCTAGCGCCCCACGACTCTAGCCTGTACGTATACTATATGGTTATTATGTGCCTGTACCAGTTGATTACATAAAATCGGCCGCTCGACCAAAAAGATAGTAGGAACCTGCTGTTATTTTTTCTTAAAACTGTAAATATGTTGCGGTTCTCGAAACGGCAAATGTAAAGAGGTAGAGCACTTCCGGTTGAGAAGGACATTGCCCCAGCCATCTTTAACAAACCCAATTCATTTCGAGGATAATGTCATAAATTCGACAAAACTTAACACAATCAAAACTCTTAACCTATCTGTAAACCTTGAATTCAAAATCTGATCTCAATTTAATCGTATAGTGAGGTAAATTGAAACCGATGAATTTGTTAGATTGAGATAATCATAGGTAACATAAAACGACGATAGGAATCTCAGGGGCATTAAAGTCTATGCAGATCCAACGTATTGATTATTTTAGTTCCTAAAAATCAAAGCACTCACTTCGACACTGAATTGATGATTGATATAAAGATTTTATGTGTTTCAAACACGCACAAATTATTGAAACGATTGCTAAGAATATCTTGAGAGATCTCTAATTGGTGAAAACTAAGAAAACAGAAATATTTTATCCAGTGAACATGGATGCCGAAGCCATAACACTTCTTGGGTTCAGGAATAAGATGGACCTTTGGAAGAGTATTCCAGCAGAAAGCATCAACTTGGCAAAGGATTGGCAACCAAGCGGCCCTTGAACTTGCTCACAGAAATCATACATTATCCCTGATGAACATAACTATAAATAGACCAGGATTGAAGACTTTAAAAATGGTAAAAAGTTTAAAAAAAAATAATTGTAGGATGAAACGGATTGGGAAAAGATAATAATTTACGGTGGATCTAAGGTCCGGAAGTGGAAGTGGCAAATGGAAAAGTTGTACGTGACAAAGCGATCAACAACTATTGTTCATAGCACAGATATAATATCTGTGGTTCATAGACTTTTTTCCCTTACCCACACCTCAAAATTGTTGTGAAAAATTCAAATAATGCAGGTTTTTTTTACCCGAGAGCCGGTCAATATCTGGCGCAGCGCATCAGCATTGCCATACAGCATGGCAATGCAGCCAGCATCTTGGGTAGGTACACTTCCAACTGGTATTGATATGGATCAGTTAAGCTATCTGTAGTTTGTTCGCAACAGTCTGCAGTTAGCTCAATTGTTTCAATTGTAAATACCTACTTGCTGGTTTTTGGTTTGTATTTTTATCTATTATTTTAATAACTTCTTTCACGAAATTTGGTTTTTTTTTTTTTTTTATTCATTATTGTTTAAGGGACTTTGAGTCATAGTTATGACTATGTCAGTCCCGTCATTTCACAAAATAATTATTATAAAATAAAAACTAAATAACAACGAAATTTGGTAAAAACTTACCTTTAAAAGTCTCAAAAACTTTGATTTGAATGTTAATTTTTACGTCTTATTTTGACTCAATATCGAAAGTAGCACCCTAATTTTCAATCGCAAATACGAGCGTCAAGAAAGCGGCTTTTTAAAAAAGCCGGTGGGCTTCGCACTTGCATTTACCCGTGCAAAACTAGGGCGGGCCGATAGTACCTATATAAGTCAATATTGATATTATCTAAATCACATTAAAATAAGATTTAGGTAGGTATCAACATTGAACGAGACACAAGTGATATATGAATGTACTAGTGGTTTCATTTTCACTTCTTCCACCAGTGGACATTATATGACTTGAAGAGAAAATCAATAAAACCTCAATTGTCATTTTCATTTATAAGAAAATTCGGTTTTTTTCATTGATAGAAGGTAAAGTTGTAAATACTAGTAGTTTTAATTTGGTTTATGTAATTGTAGTTTTCTTTATTAATAAAGGCTTTATGCTCTATCTATTTGACTTGTGCTTATTATTGAATTGAAATCAACAATTCTAAGAAGCTATGATGTCACAAAAACAAAATGAACTCAAGCTGGAACCAGTGCTGCCACCATTGTAAGATACGCAGAACCATGTTAAGCTTTCAAACAGCGCCCTCTACATAACTTAATACAGTAAGACTGGAAAACCACCCTCAGTATAAAGTACACCAATTATCAGAGATGTGATTTATTTGAAATACTTATATTTTAAATGCAAATAGAAAATGCAAAATACCTATTTTGTATTTTGTATTTAAATACCTTTCAGTGAATAGTATTTTGTATTTTATTTGAAATGCCTTTCGAGATGCATTTTGTATTTTTAATATACATTTTAAATTTAAAATACAAAATGCTTTGTGATTAAGTTGAGCCAACATTACCAGTCAAACAAAACAAAACGCTTGTATTGCCGAATTCGACCGATAGAGGCGCCAACTAACCCTGCACATCTTTTTCTTCTTTGGTCAGAGTGCGCGTCTTATGTCAATGTCAATTATAATGTCTGACAAGTGTCAATTTCCAATGAAAACGGCGAACATTATCTATGGCTTGGCTATGACCTCACGAAGAAAAATGAGTGATGATGTATTCGAACAACTGGTATTGTTAAAAAGTGTTATAAATAAAAAATGATATTTATTTTTATCACTTTTTAACAATACCAGTCCAGTTGTTATTAATTTAAAAAAGCGTAATCGCATTGAGTGTATTGTATCTATTCTCCTGTGTAATAAATAAAAATATCTGTGATTTGGTCAGGGGGTATTCTATTTTGAAAATACCTATTTTGCATTTAGCATTTAAAATACAAAACGCAATACTATTTGGTATTTTGCATTTGAAATAGTAAATCTGAAAAGTATTTTGCATTTTGTATTTAAATGCTTTTTTAAAACCATTTTGTACATCTCTGCCAATTATGTTATCTGTGACCAAGGTATACAAAAAAAAACAAAGCCTATTAATCTGTACGTCAGCTCCGAAGCGCGGTAAAACTGTATGCAAAACAAGAGACAATCGCGCCTTTTCACAATGTTTCTTACAACGAACCTGAAGAAATCCGTTTCGTGAAAACTCTGCTAGATGGCGCTGTTGAAAATAATTCAAAAACTCTAAGATATTAATAATATCTTAGAGTTTTTGAATTATTTTCATAATAAAATGCCAACAAAAATGCCGATAATAATATTATCGGCATTTTTGTAGGCATGTTATTATCCTGATTTTTATTCAAAGATTTGATTTTTAAGTATCAGAGCCCAGAGCGTCTACTATCTATTGTACAAAATATATAAGTACCTACATATTCAAGCTATGTCGCTAACAATGTTTTTCTGTCGGATGTATTTCTAAAGAATTCTATCCTTCAAGAAAAACTCTATGCAAGTATTCCTTAGCGGATAGGGTTACCATATGGAAAAATAAAAATTCCGGAGATTAAGCCTGATTTGTATTGGAAATTCCTGAGAATTAGTCGTAATTTCAATTAAAACGTAATGGAACTCTACAACCTATAATAAAAATATAAATAATAATAAACAATAAAAATTCACAAAAATCTTTAGCTGGATGATGATGAAAAAGGGCGAAGTGATTAACTTTGATCAGATTGCTACATAGATTCATTATCTCAACGGGAAAGGAGTACACATGTGAAACTATTTGATGAAATTGCAGCATTGAACAGTTTCAGTACCAAAAAAAGAACACGCATTATTTAATGTTATTTTGCATATATTGTGGTCAACAATTCTGAAGAGTATCGGTATTTCAAGATTAACACAAATAAAGCGCATTTGTGAATATGTATTTGCAATTTCAGCGCAAAACGCTAACGTCGAAAGAGTGTTTTCGTTTATGGGATCACAGTGGTCTCATGAGCGAAATCGACTCACGTTTCCTCAGTACGTGAATTACTGCTGACACAGTACAATCTTAAAAATACTACCTGCGAAACATTCTTCTCGATGAAAGAAAGCTTTAAAAAAAATCGCCTTCCAAGATAAATATAATAATATTTTTTTATATACTTTTAAGATTAAGATATAAATACCTACCTAAGAAAGGCTGAACGTCTTATTCGTTAAGAAAACAACCCGGTAAACTTTTACTTTTGATTGAAGTCACACAATTGGTCAGAGAGACTAATGCGTATGCGGTGCCTTCGGTCAGACTTTTACTGGAAAGTTTACACGAACGAACTAGACATAGCCTGCCTTGGTGTTGATTTTATTTGTGATTTTAGTTAGACTGTTTGATTTCTTAGTTTTGACTAAAAATTTATTGATGATTTGCTCGGTTTTATTGAAAATTCCTAAATTCCGGAGATCTTACGACAATTCCGGAGTTCCGGAGATTGGCCTAAAAATCCGGTGATCTCAGGACAATTCCGGAGATATGGTAACCCTATTAGCGGAGGTGAGCGACATTGGCCTGGTTGACCAGCCCTGCCGTAAGTTTTAAACTGAAGATTTAACTATATAACTGAATATATATATTGGCACAGCCTTTCAATGAGGTAAAATGTGGGTATGGCAATTGAGAACGAAGACGCGGCTTGTATTTCATAAAATTGATTTTAGACATATTTGTGTTATTAGTATAAGTAGCATCTAGTTAGTAATAGTTTTTTGTTCATTATGTATGTTTGTCTTCTTTTTCATATTGTATACCTATGTTTATCTTAATGTAGGTACCTATGTCTGTGCTGTTCCTGTGTAACTGAATAAATGTATCTTTATCTTCTTTAACTTTAAGACAGGTGTATTTATCATGCCACGAGCTATCATTTTCGACTGACAGAAATTGCTAGCTGTACCAAACAATTCCATGGACCAATGTAATGGGAAAACATTTTTTTTTTTATATTGTGGACCTCTTGGGAATCATAGTTTGAACCTTGGTTTTTGAAAACAATGGCGTCGTCTTGTGAAGTCTAAGCATTGGTAAAACATCTATTATTGTTAAATTATCTTCAGATAAACTACTTTAGGTCGGTTCCATTCAGTACACCGGTCATTATATCCTAAATAATTAAAAATGTCTCTGTTTATACCATCCTACGGTATCGAATGGGGCGATTAACCACTTACATTACAGCACAGTAAATTGCCCAACAGGAAGGTTTAGCTGGTGTAGGTCCACGGACATACAACAGTTAATAAGTAAATTGTTTGATAGATTTTTATAAAACGTTGCGTAATCGTTACAAACAGTCTGTAGGTAGCTCAATTGTAGAGTACCTAGCTAATTTGTTTGTATTATTTGTTAGTAATTATCTTGCATAACTATGTTAGGTAATATCTACCCAGGGGATATTCTCTATGAAATAGGATTCCTTGCCCAAACCGTGTGACGTCACAAAGTGTTTCTAAATACGATTTTGTTCTATTCCACGTTGCTGTCTTATCATATCTGTGAAACACGTTAGGATTGGCAATATTGACCTGAACATCCAGTTTACAATAAATTATCTAAACGCTTTCGTGTAGTGCTCGGAAATTTCCTCCTGGGTAGCAAGTACTGGCACCGGCGCAGCGCGGCTGACATGTAGCCTGCCAGCATACAAGACGCTTGCCAAACCACCCTCCGACCCAACTTTCCTACATCCGTGCTTCTGACCAGATGGGTCAGCCATAACATTTAACGATTTTTTTTAGTAACCTACTAATATATTTATTTATTGTTTAGATGAAATTTTACTTTACCAATCGTTTTGACTTTGTTGCAAAACTGCTAAAATTGATTTTCCTGAGACAAGAGCTTAAAATGCTTGTATTGTGGGTATTTGTAAGTAAAGTTTGACTTATGTATTCATAAATACATAATACCGTGATTTGATTATAAAACTCGTAGATTCTGTGCGTTTAGGTATCTTCAGGATGCGTCTAGCCATATTATTTTTTGTAAAAATATTTCTAGGTACATACAATCTCAAACTAAAACAATGTTTAGATTCCTTTGCACGAATCAAATTAACGAACGGAAAATGCCGGAATATCTCTCTAAAATGAAATTTATGCGCATCGCGCACAATACAATATTCGGCATTTCCGGAATTCCGAGATCGCAAGTATTGCATGCAATTGCTCAAAGTGCAAGTAAACCAAACTAAAATCATGTTCTTTGTTAAATTGACTAGAAGTTATGTGTGTTGCCTGGTGTGCAGCAAAGAGTACCTACTCGTATTGTATTTTGACTAGGTAGGTACTAAAAATAGTTCAAAGTTGCCTGTTAGCTTCTTTTGGGTTTACTTTATAGGTAACTAGCGGCCCGCCCCGGCTTCGCACGGGTATTAAACAAAAATTTCAGAAATTATACACACTAAAACGATGGGTTTCACAGTTTTCATACGGATCTTTACTTTTTTTAACAGCATTGGGGTTTTAGACATTGACTCGACATTCCAAAACTGACACTGGCCGTAGAGAAAAAGCAAGCACCGTGCGCTATACAACCTCTTTTTCTATTCTGACGCGCCATAATAGAAAAAGAGGTTGAATATACAGCCCACGGTTCAATTATTGAATTTTTCATGCGGATCCCTAACTTTATTGAAAATATTATATAGCCTATGTTCATCACGGAAAATTAAGGATTCTAATGGTGAAAGAATTTTTTAACTCGGTCCAGTAGTTTCGGAGCCTATTCAATTCAAACAAACAAACAAACAAACAAACAAACAAACAAACAAACATACAAACAATCAAATCTTTCCTCTTTATAATATTAGTATAGACTAAGTCAAGATAAGAAAAGAACACTATGCCAACAATCATCTGCTAAGAAAATGTTATGAAATCGTTAATTACTAAATTATTATTTTTCTGACTTTTAATATATTATCTACATATAAGTACCTACTAATATTTTAAGGAGGAAAGATTTTAGTTTGTTTGTTGGTTAGAATCGAATATGTTCCGAAACTACAGGACCGATTTGTAAAATTCACCATTAGAATACTTATTTTCCCTGACGAACATAGCCTATAGAATATTTTCTAAAAAGTTAGGGATCCGCATGAAAAGTTCAATTTTTGTTAAATACCCGTGCGAAACCCGGGCGGACCGCTAGTTATTTATCAAATAATGGGGACGTTGGTGTATTGGATGGAGAAATAGCCATACCACAGCATCTGCTGCAGCATGCGGCCATACTGTAGCATTGCTTCTGTTATGGGCTGCATTTAGGTCACGGACACTTCGCCATAACATAACTCTGTGGGTTCGACGCATAATTGAAGATAATACGAGATAGATCTTATGTCAAAATCGTCTACTAAAATGCCAGTCGCATTGCCTAGTATTGTAAAAAAACAAACAATAAATCACACGTTAATGATAATCAAGTCAATTATAAAGTCTGGTCGAAGCGACGTGTGACCCGAGAGCTGGTCAATATCTAGCGCAGCGCATCAGTATTGCCATACAGCCAGGGAGGCAATGCCGCCAGCATCTTGGGTACACTTCCAACTGGTATTGATATGGATCAGTTGAGATACCTGTAGTTTGTTTGCAACCGTCTGCAGTTAGCTCAACTGTTTCAATTGTAAATACTACATAGCTCTAATTTAGTTAGATATTTGTAATTTTCTTTGTTATTAAAGGTTTTTTTGCCATTTAATAAAAATCAAGTCATGCGCGAGGATTGTGAGTCAATAAATAAAATTAATTTGAAACGGAACCCAGAAACTTCCATTCTATCATGTATCTGTAGTAAATTTATTCCTTAAATTAAAATAATTGTCAGCAAAAATTGAGTTTCTCTTTAAATTTAGACTGTTTTTAAACAGTCTAAATTTTTCTGAGTACCGTGATTTGATTACAAAACTAAAATAGATCCTGTATGTTTAGAAATCTTCAGGATGTATCTACGCATATAATTTTTAACAAAAATATTTCTACTTACTACGATCTTAAACCAAAGTTAATTCCTTGGCACATATCAAATTTTCGAACCGAAAAATTTAAGTAAAAAGTGAAAGTGGGTCACAACCCTTTTATTCAAAATAGTTCACCTTAAGTTTGTTTAAATAAATTATTTAATTTATTACATAAAAGGTGTCAAGGATGTGACAGTATCACAAAATCAAACATCAAAATCAAAGTGCTTTATTTCCTTTAGACCTTACAGGACTCTTGGACACGTCACAAAATACAAGTTAAATATGTTATAAGAATGGGAAATAAAGTGATCACTTTGATGAATTGTCACTTCAATCTTTTTAAGGTACTTAAAGTAAAGAAGCGAAAAAGAAACCTTTTTCACAAATTCATATAAATTGAGATGACAAGGCAATATACCTCTATATCCTTACAAACTAAAAAAACTCACTAAGATTTTTATTTATTATTTTCTATTCCATTTTTATACTTACTTTTTTGTACTCGAGTCGAAAATTATTATTCTATACTACCGGCTAAAACTACGATAATGTTACGATAAAAAAAATATGATTGGGAGACCGTTAGCCGTTGCAGTAACTTTCCCCTAAAAAAACACTTGTTCAGTTAAAAAATTAAATCAAGAACCTTTTAACTTAGCTGACTGTGGTTGTACAGTTAGGTACAGAGCCATGTTTAGATAATCTACGTTTCTAAAACTTGTAGTATTTAGCTACAAAACATCAACATCAACATCATCACCAGCCCATAATAGTCCACTGTTGGACATAGGCCTCCCCCTAATGAGCGCCATAGATGGCATCATTATTTGGGGGTTATTGCCCATAATCCCAACGCTGGGCATGCGTTGGGGATCGCAGTTCGGTGTAGTTGTTCTGCAGAAGGCGCTGCTGCCCGCCCCCCGCTGTGTTTCCCTTAGTCGCCTCTTACGACACCCACGGGAAGAGTTGGGGTGGTGAAATTCTATGCCGGCACCACACGGCAACTACAAAACAAAGAACTTCAATCGAAACAAAAAACACGAAAACTTCTAGCTGCAGGATTTGAACCGAACACCCAAAGCCCAAAACTGTAGGCCCAAGCAGGTAGCGTGGAAATACGGGTCGTGACACCTTACACTGCGATTGGCACATGTCCTAAATTGACAAAATTGACGCTACACTTCAACAAAGTCTTGGCAAATCGTCCAGAACTGGTCCAACATGTTCGGCTCGGATTTTAATTAGCATCCATTCAACGACATTTAACCCTTTCAAACTAATTTAAATATTCTTTTTGGCATTACTAATTTCTTATTGTCTGGGAGACCCCGATTACAAGGAAGTTTTAACCACACACAAGCACGGTGCGCATTCAAACGGTCTGTTTGTCTTAAAGTAAGAAACTATTGATTTTGAACTCTTCGAATAAAGCAGACCCAGACAGCGCTCCGGACACCTCCATGCAGATGCAGCCTGTGTAAAAGGTATCCGACTAAAAGTCCGCTCGCATGGACGATAGTAAAATAAAAATATATATTGTTTCAACGCACAAACAATATTTTTATTTTACAGGGTCCTGATACAGGGTACAGGATACCCTTTTTAATTCTTCAAAATACGTAATCGGTTGTTTCGTTTAGTTTTTTCGTGCAAACGAAAATTCGTCGGGTTAGAGTAGACCAATAAGCGGACACGAAACTCGAATTTTGGTTTGATAAATAGGCTATTCCTTGTATGTCAGCGGTTTATTACAATATTTCAGGCAAACATGGTGTACTTACGTATATATAAAAAAAAACATATTTTTTTTCCCGTGCTTCTGATCAAAAATCCTTTTAACACAAGAAGATTCTAGAAATAACGCTAGACGTTTGATGATTTCGTTTCTTTACTAGACTTTTTTACACGAGTTCTTTACAAGTTTCTTAAAAGGAAGACGATTAAGTTTCCAACCAATCAACTGGCTGTACTGCATCTGCAGTATAAAGGACTTTTCGTTAGCGTTATAAGTGCTGTGAAATAAACCATGCTTAGAATGTAAATATAAAAAAAAAATACGATATCTCACCCTCCACCAGCTGCCAATATCATCTGCATCTTACACTCCACTTAGCTCACGGAAACGAGCGTGAATGAACATCACTCAATGTTTCAATCACTCCTCTATATTTGAAATCACCAAACTGAAATAGAACATTTCAATAAATTAAGTGATAACGACAAGTATAGTGATGGACAAACTAAGTACGTCCTATCTAGAATCACTAAAAACTATGATAATTGTGGCATTTATGCTATCTAGCAAAAGCGTCATCTTTTAATCTTGACCAACGTACAATAAAGCGTCGACTCCAAGTTTGCCTACAATTTACAATATTACTATCATGTTTTAACCATCTAAGGCACTCTAAGGTACTGCATGATTTATACTTTTTATTAACTAAGCACTGCAACTTAAAATAATATTACGAATATAAATTATGCTAGTTGTGGTACCAAATGATCACAATAGTAACTACCACTCTAAAACTCTACGCTTGTAGAATCGTCTTGTCATTGGTTGGTGTTTTAATATAGCAATGAAAAAGAAATACGTTTGTCTGGGCTAAATGTTGAACAAGCTGTATTTATGTACTGAGCTTCAAACGCTTGTTTCGATAACCACTTCCAGAAAAACCGGTTCAGAAGAATCAGAAATTGTCATTTAATTAAACATAGGTAATAACAATAAAATTCATAATGGGACACACTCTACTCTAGCACCAATGTATTGATGTTAATCGTAGTAGGTGTAAAATAGACTACCATCGGTCGAGAACTCAAGAACTTAGATATCCGTATTATTTTAATCTCTACAACACCAATGGAATGCCCCTTCCCGGTTAATTACGCTAGCACTAACGTCGAACCCCAAACGGGAGGACAATGTCGCCATTGAGTCTACCATCGTGGGCGTCGGCATGTCTGGCTTTTTGCGCTTATCGCAAGAGAATGAATTCGGTTCAGCGTAAAATACTCACATTCTTCCGTATTACAGAATACAACTTGAATGTTAATATTTAAGACCTTATTTTACAGTTAATATCGAATTAAATGAATTTAAGTTGTGCAGTCATTTAAATATATATCTATTTGACCAAAAAGTAGAACGGTATGTTAACAAAACCTTATCTAGAAGTGTATCTGCACCAAAACGTACGTAGCAAAACGAGAGAGCCGTATTCAATTTAGATATTAACCCAAGCTCTGCTTAGCTGCCTAGATGATGCTATGTGGATTGTCCAGTATTATTTATTTATTTCCATGGATACTTCGGTACATAGATAGACATCGTTTATTGATAAGAAATGATGTAATTTATTTTGTAACCTGTGTACCTACATAGGTACCTATTATACAAGCTAGGTATAGCTAGGTATTCCTGGTAGAGCTTTTCTTTTCAACGGTGTTCAAGTGTAACTCTAACAAAGTAAGTACCTAAATAACTATTTTATGTATGTACTTTAAGTATGTTAATACTTAAAGTACATGCATCAGAAAATAGACATTTTACACGAAATACGTTTTAATTTTATTCATGAAATCGATACATTGTACAGCCGAGCTTAGCACCCAAATCTAGAAATCTTTTTTTTTTTTTTTTTTTGTCACTCCGGGAATAATCAAATTATGTAGATATAATATGTAGAGAAATTGGACTTCATGCAGCGCCGCCGCGCAGTGATCATGAAAATGATTATTTATCATAATTCTGACGTAACATATCCTACTATAACCCATTTGTGGTTCTATAAAAAACATGTAAATTAAATGATATCCCTAATTTAGATTATTTTTTCATAACTTTACTCAGAAAGGTAATGAGAGTATACCTTTATATAAATGTACCTTTATTCAGGTACGGTCGTTACTATTTAAATTTTTCAAATAACTAGGTTTTTTTTTAAAATAACTAGGGTTCTGGCCCAAAATGGTGGAACGGCATCCGCTTGCTTCGTGCATCAATCAACTCGAGCAATAACTGAAGCAGGCTTTAGACATTCGTTTGGGCGAAATAAATTATGATCCGGCCAGCCTCTCATACAATTTCATTATGTTGTAAAATCGTATGGTCGACGATATAATAGCATGGTGGTTAAAGCAAAACCCCTATTTTGGGGAGGTATGCACAGCAGTAGATATAGGCGATAAAAAAGATGTATACACGTTTTCCGTTTTCAATTATTCTTCTCTCCAAAGTTAGTACAACTAATTAACTTCTCGAACTTTATTTGAAAAATCCTAGGTACCTATATAAATTCAGGTATAATATAAGTTCTTAGTCTTATCATCATGTATTTATGGTCATCGACCAAAAACTGGAACCCTTCGGCATACGTATTCGCGCGTGGCCATACTTATTTGGGAAGTCGTAGCTTTATCGTCGACGGACGAGTTTTACCTCAAAGCACGAAGTTTGCAGCTCACGTGGCTTGTATTATGAAGGGCAAACAATACAAACAAAAAGCCTCAACTGGAAAACAAGCCGTCATAATTCATTTATGAAGCATTTTATATGAAAGGCTTACATAATTTAATATTGTACTCGTATTTGAATTAAAAATGTATTTGTTGTGATTCGAATTTTTGGTCATTTAAACTTGGATAAAGTTAATGAGTAAAGAAAGAAAGAAACTCTTTTATTCAAAAATTTATTACGAATAGGAGGTAAAGTTTACAAAAAAAAAGGTAAAGTTTTTTTTAGTGTAAAGTCAACGCTACCTTGAAGCAAAGTGACAACATTTACGTTTGTTTTGATAGATCTAGTAGTGGCACTATGACATATTTTAGGATTATACTTCACTAGCGGTCCGCCCCGGCTTCGCACGGGTATTAAACAAAAATTTCAGAAATTATACACACTAAAACGATGGGTTTCACAGTTTTCATACGGATCTTTACTTTTTTTAACAGCATTGGGGTTTTTGACATAGACTCGACATTCCAAAACTGACACTGGCCGTAGAGAAAAAGCAAGCACCGTGCGCTATACAAACTCTTTTTCTATTCTGACGCGCCATAATAGAAGAAGAGGTTGAATATACAGCCCACGGTTCAATTATTGAATTTTTCATGCGGATCCCTAACTCTTTTGAAAATATTATATAGCCTATGTTCATCACGGAAAATTAAGGATTCTAATGGTGAAAGAATTTTTTAACTCGGTTCAGTAGTTTCGGAGCCTATTCAATTCAAACAAACAAACAAACAAACAAACAAACAAACATACAAACAAACAAACAATCAAATCTTTCCTCTTTATAATATTAGTATAGACTAGCAGTACACCTAACCTTAGCACGGGTATTTACCAAAAGAAGATTGGCGTAAAATGGTACTTGGTCAGAGATATGAAACGTCCACAATGTTGACATAATTGACATGCATGCAACGTTTTTACTTAGATAATGTCAATCACTTATCAATAGGTAGGTAACCTAGTCGAGAAATAGTAGGCTCCTACGCTTCTTCATGAAGAGCAAAAGGAATTGATTTCATTATTTTAGATAACTGTAGGGTCATGCTTTAATGAAAAAGTCTTGGGAGACAAGATATGGTCACAATAAAAAGGTTTTTTTGTTGTTTATTGCACGAAGGACAATAACATTATATTAAACCTAACCTCGTTAATTGTTCTTCTATACTAATATTATAAAGAGGAAAGATTTGATTGTTTGTATGTTTGTTTGTTTGTTTGTTTGTTTGAATTGAATAGGCTCCGAAACTACTGGACCGAGTTAAAAAATTCTTTCACCATTAGAATCCTTAATTTTCCGTGATGAACATAGGCTATATAATATTTTCAAAAAAGTTAGGGATCCGCATGAAAAATTCAATAATTGAACCGTGGGCTGTATATTCAACCTCTTTTTCTATTATGACGCGTCAGAATAGAAAAAGAGGTTGTATAGCGCACGGTGCTTGCTTTTTCTCCACGGCCAGTGTCAGTTTTGGAATGTTGAGTCAATTTCAAAAACCAAAAGTAAAGATCCGTATGAAAACTGTGAAACCTATCGTTTTAGTGTGTATAATTTCTGAAATTTTTGTTTAATACCCGTGCGAAGCCGGGGCGGGCCGCTAGTCTTATATATTTTATCTTAACTTAGGAAGGTAAGTTTTAGTATAATTTAGTTTGTCCTGCTATGTTGTACAAATATTGGTTGATTTTGTTCATGAACATGGCATATAAATTTGGGGAAGATACAAAAAACTACGCCTATCTTAAAAATTAGAAATAGCGGAATGTACAATCGCCGCAATAACACTATTTGGTCTCGAGTGAATTATTTTATTGTTCCTGAACTAACAGTCAAGTAAGATTTTTTTCCACCGTGACACAGAAATTTCATCCTTATAATTGACCTTAACGGTTGATGCAATAAAAGGGTAAAAATTACAAGTTCTAATTTTACAGTTTTAGTCGGAATTTGTGAAAATATTTGAATGCAGTATTATTTTCATAAATAACGGGATATTTCCTCTGAGCAAAACTTTCTATCTATAGTAGGTTATTCAGAGAAATTTTCCGTCAAGAAGCATCACAAAATTCTACCCTGTATATCCGTAAGAGCAAGTAGTAACACTGGTGATGGATGTGGTATGGGGAATCTTTCCTGTGTAAGTTGGGCTGCTTGACCTTAGAACAAAGTACAATCCATCATAACATCAGTAATACCTGAATATTTTTATCTATGTGCCAGCTAATTTGTAGAGCCAATTAAAATACATAATCCGCCGACCCATCGCAAAATATCGAAAAACCAATTATTAAAGGAGATTAAGAAGCCTCTTTTCGCTGATACTCAGATACTATGTAAGTGGGTTCAAGTAAGGAGGTAAGAAAAATAGCCGAAAAATAGCAATTGTTTTTGTTAAATATTATTCTGCTTACCATCAAAATACTTTGTTTTTAGATCAAAAAATTAATAGAAATTAGATAACAAACACAAAAATTTTCACCCTCCGATAAAGGATTAATAACTTAATAAGGATTATTACAGAAAAAAATGTTATTAATTAGGAAGCTTAACGAATTTTGAAGATATTTATGAAGATAATTCAAAGAAAATTGTTTTTATTTTTCTTCCAAAATAGAAGCTAAGTTGCTACTTGAAAGTAGGTAGTATAAATACACAAAGAAAACCCATGTAACATTAAAATAGAAGAAACAAAGTCTACGCAATATTGACCTACATACCTATAATAAAACCTATGAAAGAAGTCTGAAGTTCTGAAGAATCTTTTGACACGACAGAAAACATAAATATTTTATTAGTCAACCTATTTATTCTATAACTAGCGGTCTGCAACGGCATCGCACGAATATTAAATATAAAACTTTTTGAAAATATTATGGAAAATTTAGGGTTCTAATGGTGAAAGAATTTTTCAAATCGTTCCAGTAGATTCGGAGCCTTGTTCGAACTGTTAAATTCTAACAAAACAAAAAACAATCAAACATTTGATTGTTTTCCTCTTTATAATATTAGTATAGAGTATAGATATAGAAGTATAAACGATATCCATTTCGATTTTCGCGAAGTCAAATCCTTGAGATATAAACATCTAAAAGATACCTCCCTGCTCATCAAAACAATTTATTATCCTGTTTGTAAACATCAAAATTGCTAAAGTTTCTCGATAAGTGAAACTAGTCATTATTACCCCTAACTCATATACCAAGAATACTCGTTAATTTGTTAATATCATACTATAATGATTAGTAATTAACGGGTATTTATCGCGTTTTTTTTTCTCGACGTTTTAACAGGTTTGCATTCTGTCGTGGTCACGAGAATACTCTAAAAAAACGCGATAAATACCCGTTAATTACTAATCATTATGTGTTCAGATCGCGTAAGTTTAAAAACGTCTTATAATTTTTGTTATTATAGTGCGTAAGCCCCCGCACTCTGGGTAATCTCTAGGAAATTAAATTTGGAGCTATATATGTCGTGGCCATATCGTAGATTTGCTCACTTCATGAAATGCTCGAGAATTTCCGGAAATAAAAGTAAAAAGTAAAGTTTATTTCCATAAAAATGGCTTACAAAGTACATTTTTAAACTTAAATGGTCGCATTTCATGATGTAAGCAACTTAATTTGACCAGATCATTAAATCGTCAACATTTTACGATTTTGTCATTCACATTTGGCCGGATCGTATAAATAGGTGTCTATAAAATATTTTATAAAAATCCGGAATATGTTAAGAACTTGTTTATTGTAACTAAGCCCGACTGACACAAACAAAATGAATCTAATTTTTGCATAGAGCAACGCGGTCCTCGCGGTCCTCCGGCGGACCGCCGGCCGGGGGCCCGCGTTGCTCTATGAATTTTTGTAACAAAATTAAACATCGAAAACGTCAAGTTACACATTTCTTTTAAGATAGTGTTGAATACTTAAAGAATTTAGAACGTTGAATACTTAGAAAATTTAGGTTGAATATGTTGAATCATTTTTGGTCGTCCACCATGTCCAACGGTTTTATGAACTTCCTGAAATTCTCGAGCATTTCATGAAGTGAGCAAATGTACGACGGCCACGACATATAATAGTAGTCCGTAGAAAGTTTTATAGATTTTCGACTAACACACATGTCTCCGTTTTACTATTCCGTTTTATCGTATACCTACGTAGTTTTTTCGTCGATGGCGATGTGGTTGTATGAGCGACTTCACACATGGCACAGTATTCTGTATACAGATCGACGAACAAAATCGAACAAAATACGTACACGATAAAACGGAACAGTAAAACGGAGACATGTGTGAACGGGCCGTAATCGGTTACTCGCGTTCGTGGAAGTGGTCAGCACACTCCCGTACTGAGGGAGGGCCGCAGGTTTTTGAGATAGATATTTAATTACCCAATTATAATTTATTATTCCAGTTTGAGACTTAGCTTGTGCACTGACACACCCTTTACGTTTTCCGTAGGCCGGACTCAAGAGGCCGGTGCGGTCAGGCACTTACACAATACTCACACAAATTCTTCCTTACGAGACTGACTGTCTCAAAGATCTGAAGATCTACCTACTTGATTAGTATGTAATTCTCTGATGATTCTTTTGTTAACTTCTTTTCCAATATAAAGATGTAAAATAAGTGATCGACCTATATTTTGTACAGAATAAGAACATTTTTTGGAACTTTACTGACACACAGATGACATCGCCCTAGAACGAAGTTAACTGCGACACTGTTCTTAAAACTTCTGCAGATAGAATCGATTTCAATTTGTACGATTTCATATTGTTTCAATGTTCCATACTCGTAATAAACGATTTATTAGATATTATTTATCTACAAGGCATCGAATTTTAATTTTTCTGCAATAAAACCCACGCCGAACTTGTTTATCAGCTTGTTAAAGTGATGTTTTTCGCTAAGCTTTATTTGCAAGAAATTGTATATTTTTAAATCGCTCCTTTGCCCGACACCCCCACAACTCCACTCCACTGTTGTGTAGGCGAGGGAACAGTCTCAAGGATAATTGGTAAAAACAAATACGCTCCTCCGTCTATTTATAAAATTTTTAATGTTTTATATAATTACTAGCGGTCCGCCCCGGCTTCGCACGGGTATTAAACTAAAATTTCAGAAATTATACACACTATAACGATGGGTTTCAAAGTTTTCATACGGATCCCTTACTTTTTTTAACAGCATTGGGGTTTTTGACATTGACTTGACACTCCATAACTGATATTGGCCGTAGAGAAAAAGCAAGTGCTTTATTTCCTTTAGACCTTACAGGACTCTTGGACACGTCACAAAATACAAGTTAAATAAGAAATAAAAATGGGAAATAAAGTGATCACTTTGATTAATTGTTCACTTCAATCTTTTTTAGGTAAAGTAAAGAAGCGAACAAGAAACCTTTACCTTGTTAGATTGTTAGTTATAGAGTTGGAGCATAACTCGTCCCAAACTTTTTTGTCGTCTAGATAATCTGATATTTTATAGTAAGCTTTTTTACAAAGTATATTTTTGACAATCCGTTTGAATTTATTTATAGATAATTTTTGCAACTCACTTGGAATTTTGTTGTAGAAGCGTATACATTGCCCTTTAAAAGATACATTAATCTTACGTAGCCTAGTAGTGGGCACAGCCAGTTTGTTCTTATTTCTAGTATTTAAATTATGTATATCGCTATTTTTAATGAACTTATTGATATTTTTATGAGTGTAAAACAAATTTTCATAAATATATTGACATGTTACTGTCATTATGTTTATTTTTTTAAATTTTTCACGCAAGTATTCTCTGGGACCCATATTATAGATTGCACGAACAGCCCTCTTCTGCAGCACAAATATGGTGTTAATATCTGCAGCGTTCCCCCACAGCAGTATGCCATAAGACATAATACTATGGAAGTAGCTGAAATAGACTAGTCTAGAAGTATCAACGTCTGTAAGATGACGGATTTTTTTGACTGCATACGCTGCAGAACTAAGTCTCTTCGATAGCTTATCTATGTGTGAGCCCCATTGAAGTTTACTATCTAAAGTTATTCCTAAAAATACAGTACTTTCTACTATTTCTAAAGATTCCTCTTTTACCTTTACATCGGCCTTAACTTGTTTTACATTGGGTAGAATAAATCTAATACATTTCGTTTTGGTTTCATTAAGCAGAAGATTATTGACACTAAACCAATTGACTACTTTTGAGATTGCATTATTCACATCGTCGAAATTTGTATTATGACGTTTCATTTTAAAAATTAGTGAAGTATCATCAGCAAACAATACAATCTCGTGATTATTCTTAACGAGATGAGGGAGGTCGTTAATATAAACAAGAAATAGGAAAGGACCATAGAACCCTGCGGTACACCTATTGTAACTACAGATCCCGAAGAACGTTCCCCATTAATGTCAACTCTTTGTATCCTGTCACACAAGTATGAAGTAAGAAGATCCAAAGAGTTGTCTTTTATTCCATAATGATGTAGTTTCCTGATTAATGTTACATGGTGTACACAATCAAATGCTTTTGCAAGCACCTATTCAACCATAATAGAAAAAGAGGTTGAATATACAGCGCACGGTTCAACTATTGAGTTTTTCATGCGGATCTCTAACTTTTTTGAAAATATTATATAGCCTATGTTCATCACGGAAAATTTAGGATTCTAATGGTGAAAGATTTTTTCAAATCGGTCCGTAGTTTCGGAGCCTATTCAATTCAAACAAATAAACAAACATACAAACAATCAAATCTTTCCTCTTTATAATATTAGTATAGATCTAACTAAATAAGAGCTAGTATTTACAATTAAAACAGCCGAGCCAACTGCAGATAAACAAACTACAGGTAGCTCAACTGATATATATCAATACCAGTTGGAAGTGTACCCAAGAGCTGGCTGCACTGCCTCGCTGTATGGCAATATATTTTAATTGACTGAATAAAATAATGCAATATGAAATAAAGAATCGAGAAACATTTCTCTGCGTTTCTTTTATTAACTATTTTGCATCAAGCTCAATTCGATTTGTGGCGTTTCCGAAAAATAAGGTTAAGGTTTAAATAACTTTATTCTCATAAAGACAATTACGTCACTTACATGAGAACTAATTAATAAGTAACTAGTACTTAGTTATAATCTATCAGTCGTTCTTAATAAATAGGTACTAAATAAAATACCAAAAAGCTATCGACATTCTGACCTTACGCCGCAGGCTGTGCTTTTCATTGATTCACTGATACGGGATTGAAGTTTCAAACTATCAGGCGTTTTTATTTTTATCTTCTAACCGTATCCGAATAATATATGTAAAAACCTCTTGACAGAAATGCCACAAATTGACAAATTACAACCAGTATTTATACTTATATCAATTTCCTAAAAGTCAGAGTCTTCTCCGGAAATAAAAACTTGAAATAGAAGACGAATCATAGCTTAAATCATAAACTTTATCTTATATACTTTACATTTATATAAATATTTTTAACTTTATATTGTATTCTTTATATAATTGGATTTGGAATTGCATTATGCTTTTTAGTTAGGCGAACATCATCATTGCATTAGTTCTTACAGTAGAATATAAATTATGAGCAAGCACCTCATACTCGTAGTTACTCGTAACAGCGATAAACACGACGAGCGAGGTAGAAAGTTTGCCGTTTCTTTGACAGCTGCCATTTAAAGAAATACCGTATAAAAAAATATTTTACTTTAGCTTATATAATTCTCCGGCGTACATTTAAGTTGGCAAAACGTGGTTTAGTAACCTGTGATTCTAAAGTCTTATGCAAGACATGGTTTTTATGCTTATCTATTAACTGGCGACTTTTATTGACCCACTTTACATAACTATTCAAAGCAAGAAAAACGCTTTGGTGCCGATAGTTAATATGGACACCAACATTACTAAGTACAGGTATAACTAAAGTCTACATGAATGAAATCGCTTGAGAGGCAGCTAGTCTTTTGATACAAAAAAAAGGTTTGTGTCGCATTAAAGAGGAGGCCCATAAACGCAATGGAGACGGAAAAATATTAAGTGAGTAATTCAGCACATAGGCCGATAAGAGTCGTATCTGAAATACGACAATTGAAAGGATATGACTAAATTTTAGATGTCTCAAAAAAGCGAGTTTATTGTAAAATTTATAAATTGTTAAAATGTCTACTTAACATGTCTAATTATTTGCTGTGTACACATAGGTAGTTTACGTCTCAAGCCAGTTTGTTTTTTTGTCTGTTTTTATGTGTTATTATTAGTATTGCTAGTTGTGTGCATTGTGCACCTAATAAAAGAAATAATATAAAATAAAATTATAAAGATAGCAATTAAAATTAGATTTGAATAATAGTTTGAACACCGATTCCACGATACTCGTATTTGTTCGAATCTCATAAAATTAGAGGGGGAATACATTACGAAGATTGTAATGTATTACTATATAGGGGAATATATTATACTATATAGTGGAATATATTACAAAGATGTGATACTATATAGGGGGAATACATTACAAAGATTTGTAATGTATTCCCCCTTTATAGTATCACCATCATCGGCAGTTGCGATGTTAGAATAGAAGTCTTCACCTTAGTTCGTAATTGTCCAAGAGTCCACTAAGGGAACGGAGCAAGAGCAGTTACTGTTATAGAAGTGCTTTAGGAGAGTTAAAATACGCAAAAGGAAGCTCCTTTTGCGCACAACACGCTTGCCAAGCTCGAGGCATATGGCTCAGAGGTATATTCAGAAGTGGAAGAATGTGCGCTGTGATGAGGATATCAGGTGATCTACTTTGAAAGACGAATTACGACGTCGACAGGTGACGGATAACAGAAAATATCGAACGACCAATCCGTTCTTTTGGTAGCCTTTCTAGGAACTTGATTGATATTTATTTCTTAGTTCCGAAACGAAAGGTGTACCAGTTACGCGTTCGTAGCAACTTGGTGGTAAGGTTATTTGTTCAATTAGTGCGATAACTTTTGTTTCGTGATTCATAGTGAATATGCCTCATAGTTTGAGAAAACGAATAAATTAACAGAAGGACCTACAAATAAAGCATGCATAGATTTATGCTTGAGGAATATTATCGCTTTCCATAGGATATATCAACGACGGGGTAAACTTGCATAATACAGGACTTTAACATAAGAGGCTAACTAGGTACTTGTTTATTGACACGCAAAAAGTGTTGTCGCGGTCAGTGCGAGAGCACTCCATGAGCATCCGTCCCTCACAATGCTCACCGTCTTTGGGCTAACCCACACAATACCGCTACACAATGGTGAGAAAAGAGCAATGGATCAATGAGCGCTTTGTTAATTTCGACATTATGATAGTTATAAATAGTAAGGGAAGTTTTTGAGCCGTAGTTCGTATTTATTTCAATAGAAAAAAGATTTAGATTTGGAGTTCGTATTTTTAACTTAAAATAATGTTAAGTTGCATCAAGTGCGAGTGTAACTCGCGCGATGTCAAACTTTGGTTGACTATGTTTTAACAAACTATAGGTACAGTCAGCGTCAATTTGATATGAGCGTCTAGAGTAGTCAAAATAATCTGAAAAACATAAAAGCAATTTCATGTACGCAGTTCGAATCATCATATTGTGTGTAAGCACCCAAGGTGTTCAAAAAATCTTACATTCTACTGTTTCATATTTATATTAGCAGTCAGGGTGTTCAAAATTATCTTAGCAAACAAAGCTCTCAAAGGTAGTATGCAAACTCTTTTGAGTATTTGAAATGACATTGATTTTTTTTTACGGTACATTTTATGCTCAGATAACTTTGAGATCTTTATTTGCTAAGATAATTATGAACACCCTGACTGCTAATATAAATATAAAACAGTAGGTAGTAAGATTTTTTGAACACCATGGGTGCTTACAACAATATGATGATTCGAACTGCGTACATCAAATTGCTTTTATGTTTTTCAGATTTTTTTTGACTACTCTAGACGCACATATCAATTTGATGCTGACTGTACCTGTTACTGTACCTAGAAGTTAGGTGGTAAGAAGGTATTGGTAAATTTTACGTCAGTTACGTGCCCTCTCAATGTATTTCAAAAAGCACGCAATCAACAGAAATCTTTCGCTTTTATAATTTCGACATCACAATTGCTACTGTAAAAGTTGATCGGTAAGTAATAATAATACATTACAGAAAATAATGTTTTTCATAATTTATTCTTGGTAAGCCGTGATGAATGTTACTGGTATGTGTCGGAATTATAGGAAAATACAGCGTTTTTGAATTGCGAAAGTAAATTTACGAGCCTATTTATATTTTTCTGTTAGTGGGAAGTCCTCGGGTTGCAGAAATTCAAATACTTGACGTGGAAAATTTGATAGACATTCATAACAGATATGGCAAAGCAATCTCTCTGCATGGATCTTCGTTAAAGCTCTTTACCTAGTAAATGACGTAAATTTGAACCATTAATAACAGTAACATATTTTACTGTTTTCTATCTTTTTTTATCTAAACTTATAAAGAGGAAAGATTATGCTGTTTGTTTAAATTGAATAAACTCCGAAACTATTAACCGATTTGTAAAATTTTTCACCATTAGAATCCTAAATTTTCAATGATGGATCATCATGAAAAATTAAATAATAATAATAGCGCATACAAATACATGCAACTTCTTCTTTGATTATAGCGCCGGCGGCGGCGCTTGCTTTTACAAGACTTCGACTTTGCCAGTGTCACTGGGGTGCAGGCAACAAGTCGATGTCAAAAAGGTCTATGCTTCTAAAAAGTTAGGGATCCGTAAGAAGACTGTGAAACCCAACGTGTTAATGTGTACGTACAATTTATGAATTTTTCCGTGCCATTCCGTTCATTGCGAAGCCGGGGTGGGCCGCTAGTGTTAAATATAAGAATGAATTTTAAATGTTGAACTTTTGTGGTAATTTTACAGCCAATCAATGGGACAGAAAAATAAATTGAAACTGTGTCATTAATTAATTATTAATTATTTTCCTTTCCTCTCATCACTTGTACCATACACCATAATAATACTTTGTCTGCTAATGGTTTTTCTATCTACCCTATTTGTTTTTTAACTTGTTGGCTTGATATTAGATTTGTTTGTGCACATCAATCTATCCTTAATTGCGTTAAATAGCACTATCAAATAAAAACTTCCTACTATAATTAAGTTATAGAGGTAATAACATTATGTTGTTGAAAATTTTCGTAAGATTTACTTATTCTCATTATAAGTGAACTTTTATAGTTTGTATGAGAAAAATAAAGCTTCTTTAACCTCAAATATTATTAAATCTATAATTGATAGAGACTAACGAACCTAATTAGTCAGATAACTTAACTGCTGTTAAGTACTTACGAGTATTTATTATTTCTCCCGCTTATGTCGATGGAAGAAATGTGAAACAGCAGTGCTATACATAAGTTGCAGACTATTACGAATAAGAGGATGAAGCTGATGAGCTTCGACGCATGACTTTTGTAGGCTAGTTCAAACGATCCTTGGACCGAATGAAGTCACCCTTCCTAGGGGAGACGTTATTGGATATTCTATTGACACTGTCTATGAGTGTCTAAAATTCGGCGTAAATTTTGAAGTAAAATTATGCTTATTAATCATTATACTTATTAATCATTGGATTTAATTAGTTATGCTCGAAATTTGCAAGATCAAAACACTGGATAATTTCAATGAAATAATTACCGATATCTTTACTGATATCATTGTATTATTAAATAATGGAGATAAAAGTACGACGGATTCATTGCATTAAGAGCATATTTTCAGCTGATATTATGCAGGCAAATACCAAATTTACTGTGGCCCATTTGGGTCTCATGTTGCTAACTTATACCCAATTCTCTTTGAATCCACAGAGGCCTATCAAACTATTAAATTAAACTTGAAATACTCTAATAGATTGTAGGAATCAGAAATCGTTATGGCGCTCCTTGCCAACTGCTACCTAGCGGCCACTCCACTTTGACAAAACTCACTACAATGCATGTAAAGCTAAGATGTAAAGCGAACTCCTCAATCGAGTATCTAAAGTAAACAGCAAAAACCATATATTTGATTATCAATCATTTTATTCGAAATGGTTATAAGCACTTAATGGTCAAGCGCGTTTCAATTAATTTTAACCAGGTAAAAGTGACGTGCGCAAGGTTGCAAATTAAACGGCAGGATTGCTCTAAATGGTGCAACACCGTCCTACCCCCCTTCATGGGAGGTAGGTCGCGCGTTTTCCACTGTGGTGGGTAATGTGGGAGAGAAATTAATAACGGTAGCTTATAAATAGTTTTGCATCGTAGCTCTAAGGAATTCTACCGTGAGAGGGTTTTAAGACCATTTAAGTATTAAAAGATAATAGTGAGCTCGTATCTTTAAAAAAAATATCAGCTTTATAGAATAGGTTACCGGGTAGGTTTTCGATAATTATTATCGCACTCACTACCTAGTCTCGGCGCGGTGCACGTACACCGCGTAGAGGCGCGATGCCGCTACACGGAGCTCCAAGATCAGTGATTGTGTCGAGGCCGATTAAATATTAATGATACATATTAACCACGAATCTGCAATTCACTTAGAACTAAGTATAAGAGTCCTAAATACTGAATAAAATCCAACATTGGTCAATAAAACTACAGACTGGAAAAATTCTAAATCAATATAGACTCTAAAATAAATCTGATAGTACTATTGAAAACTACGATGTAACCTGACCATGACTTGGAATTGTATTTAAAATTTATACAAGAACTGCGTATGTATATCCCATAGAAAGTAAATAATTGTTAAAGGAAAAGCGTAAGCAGAGAAATCGCTGACACCAGACTAATCTACGCAAGACAAAATACTGAAACGTCAAATCGAAAAGTACAACAAATAGGTAAATAAAGAGCCTCACCAATGACCGTAGCTCATTTTCGAAGAGTATTATCTTCGAAAAGCTACTAACTACATGACCTATTAACCAGATCCCGAGAATTAAAAAGGGTCATGTGACATCGACGTGTCCGAAATATGCAATGAAAACATAAAACTTATTTCACCTTGAGAAGAGTGGCGTGAAATTAAATGCTAGGAAATATTGAAAGATTGACAAAAAAAGAGCTAGATATCCGATACAAAAATATGTACTGGCTAATGGGAAAAAAATCTACTTTAGCAGTACAAAATAAAGTTGTATGGCATACAGCTCTGGAGCTGTACCTAAAAGACAAACGTAGCAAATTATACAAAATTTTCAGAATAAAGTGCTCAGCGCAATTTTTAATGCTTCTTGGTTTTTAAGAAATAACGATCTCCATCAGGATCTTAAAATTTAATTCATCGGTGTAATAATACAAAAATACACAAAGGCTCATGAACAGAGGCTTCATCATTTTGAACGTCGTAATATCTATCTAACTCCTCGACCACACGGACATAGTGAGAAGACTCAAAAGAATTAAACCTTTTAAGTTAGTGTAGTGATAGCTATAGTTAAAGTGATTTTTGTTTGTCGCGCCAAGTGGTTAAATTTCGTTTGAATTTTTTTCGAATATTCACGAGCATCGACTGCGATGACGATGCGATGTTAAAGATGCCAAATGACAGAGAAAAATATCTGAAACAGCAACGAGCGCAAATTGGAATACTTCTTCAAAAACATCGGAAACGAATAAATCTGAAGGTTGCCATAAAATCATCCGAGTGAGTTGGAAGCATGCCACAGGAAGCGCTTAGCGTGTCGCCTGCGACTGCACTAGCGGGGCAATCAGCGAGAAACACTGATGTGTTACAAACTTGTCTACAATTACACATAAGTTTTGCCTGTAACTTTCTCTAAGGGCCATCCGTTTTGAAATGTTAAAATATTGCCGGTAATTGAGTACCTAAAGAATAGACGTTTGTCAAATTTTAGATCAGCAAATGTATTTTTCAGATCTTTGTTATAAACTACACATACGCCGTTTTGCACTCTAACTGCACTGTTTAGCTTCGACCTATTTAAAAAAATATTTATAGAAAACGGGTCAATAATTTTTAAATATTCATGAAAAAGTTTACGATTTACGAAAAAATACGCGTCAAAAATATATATCTTACCTAGATCCAAATTGTCACGTTTATAATGTGATTGTGAGTAAAGTCCGGGATACAAGACTAATTACTAGGAGACTTTATGTCCGTTATATAATTTAAATATGGTGGCATTCACGATGGGTAAAACCCCCTGACTATTTCTAAGTCACATTACTACATACCTCTAGTAGTATGAAAAATTCAATCATCATCGGCAACCCATTTTAGGCCATTGCTGGTCATAGGTCCTGGTGAGCACCATAACGCCCAGTCTTCAGCTCATTAATAAAACAATTTGCTATCTAAACTTTACCGATAACTCCTAATTTAATTGAAAATACCTATTTCTGTATAATTATCAAGTGATATTCATCGAACTTCAAACACAAACACGATTGAAATACTTTGACTTTTTCACTTGGGTACGATTGGAGAAAATGTGTTGGAAACGTAGGTATTACAAAAAATACTGAATGTGCTTAAATAACTTAGTAAATCGTCGATCTAATAAATTGTCCCTAACGACTTGGAAACAAGCCATGCAGCGTCGTCGCTTAGCGACATTGGATGAAACTTTACTTTTTTTTACTATACATACAACACAAGTTACATTAACAATATACTGGCCATGTAAGAAAAATGCTAAGCCAATTTCTAATTATTAATAATTTATTGTTGAAGGGGTTTGGAACCCTGGGTCCTTTCAGAATTACAGTAGGAATGATGAAACCAAGATATCGCTTTCCATGTTCTGGGATAAGAATTTTCCGAGTAGTTTTTATAGAAAGTTATATCAAGTACCACAATTGTTTATTTAAATGATAAAGTCTTATGATGTCTTAAAGGTGGAATTTATGGTTGAGTATGCACTCAGCATTATGCAATGACAGATACCAAATTTAATGAATCACGCTGAACTGAACCTGATAAATTAATAAAAATTTCTAAAAAAGAAAAACCTTTATATCCACCGTAACCTGTAACAAATTTTCCCTAAAATAAGATCTTACTGATTACAGGAGTTTATAATTTGCGGTAAATTAATTTTCCGTAAGGCACTTGTGTCACCGCTCCCTAAGAGATTCCGTCGCCGATATCACAAATAATTAAAAACCGAGTCAACTCAATATTTTCAAATAACTTGATAAAAGTGTATAAGGTCTTATTTCTGATAAATTTTGCTTTATGATGGATAGGCGACAATAGGCGTCTAAGATAAGGTTTATTTTATTAATTTTACATTCTCCATTGCAAGGGCAATGGAGAATGTAAATTGCAAGGGCAATGGAGAATGTAAAATTAATAAAATAAACCTTATCGTAAATAATCCTTGATGCAATAAAATCAGATACCTTACAAACCATTGCACGCACGTTGTCACTTCTGACTCGTAAATGTTTTTTGTGGTACTGCTTGACCACTGGTAGAACAATAAACTATTACTTGCTAATTTATTTATTGTTCGACTACAGTAATAGGTCAACTTATTTGCTTGTTCTTTTCAAATAATTATAGACCACAACTTATTTTGCTAAGAACACGAACGATGACGAAAACAATATTTTCTTTACTTTGTAAAATTAATTTTCCAAAATAAGTTATATTAACCGTTTACCTTTGAAAATAAGTAAAATGTGAACTTGACTTTTGAGTTGACGAGCGACATACAAAGCGCATAATTTGCATGATTTGAAATTTTTGACATTAATTGTCCCTTTCCAGTAGTTGCGTGTATCTGAAACTTTTATATTGTGTTTTAGCTTATATAGAGTCAGGCTAACCCGAGCTAAAAAAATAAATAATATCCCAAAGTTTTTTATTTTGGCGGGAGTCTATGAGATTAATTATCCCGAGTGCGAGGGCTTACGCACTATAATAACAAAAATCTTAACTTGAACTTGTTTTGTGTAGTAAATAAATTAACAGACTTATTAAATTAAGTTTACTACAGAAAAGTGGCAACGTGCGTGTGTTTCTTTGCATTTTATTGCATCAAGTGTACACAAATGGTATTATGACTTACGAGTATGTAGAATATAATTTTTTTACCTTTGAAGACGCAGATTCAATCAATAGTCAATGCAGATCTTTATAATTGTCCGAATATTTACTGTAGAAACACTATAAAGTAATTCATGATGAGCATGATTCTGATGTCTCTGCGATTATTCTGTCTATTGCGATTATTCTGAGCGATTATGTTACGCAAATCGTTTTGGAGCTCTTGCAGTTTATGTTCAATAATAATAACATATACCATAATTGTGATTAAAATATGTAGCCAAATAAAACGATAAAAGTATACAAGCCATACTGCTACTCCAGCAGAGGAAAGCCATAAAAACTCCATGTTGATGACTCTACAAACTGACCGATCTAAAAACTTGAAAGCAACTACGGATTAATAAGACACGTAACTTTTACGCGGGTAGGAGCAATCATGCGCCAGGCGAGAGGTCGCGACGGGGATCAGGTATTCACTGTAGGTGTAATGTTGTGGCAGTCTCTACCAAATTCATGCGCATGCGTGACAGAGGTTGAGATTATCCCACGTATTCTCGCGTAACAAGCACTTTCATTTAAAGTATCCTATCTTTTGATCCGCTAACTTAAAAGTGTAATACCCTGGTTCTGAAATTACTAAAGAAGCTGTAGAAACGAAAATAATAGCCTTTATAGGCGCAACCGCCTAAATAGATTAAGGCGGGTTTTAATCTTCCTCACATCAAGATTGTTTTGGAATAAAATGTTGCTAGCTCAGCTCAATTAAGCTACTTTATTAAGTGCAACTTAACATTTCATATCTAAAAAACTTTTAAACGCTATTCAAATAAATAATGAAAAAGCAAATGTACTATGTTATTACTCGGCTCATCTATATCTATACATATAATAAAAATCTAACGGAACGCTGTCTGTACATGGAAGATATTTTAAAAAATAAAATAATATAGGGACCTCTATTAACGCTAATAGGACCCAAAACAATGATTTTTAGAATTTTTGTCTGTTTGTCTGTTTATCTGTTTGTCTGTGCGTTTGTGCGCGCTAATCTCAGAAACGGCTTATCCGATTTAGAAGGGGTTTTCAAAAATATATTATGGCAAGCTTCAAATAAATCGGTTCATAAATAAAAAAGTTATGTTATATTGTTATGAAAGTTATGGATATTTTTGTACTATAAAAATTATTGAAATCTATCCACTTTTTCTGTTCTATATACATAGTATAGTATGTCATCATTGTTTCCGCGCCTACGACTCGGACGCAACTTCAGTGTGTTGTCCGCTCCTAACTTCGCATTGTTCGTCGTCGTTGTTAGATTAAAAATGGCTACAGACGTGTAAATCAAAGTTTCTGTAATTCTGTAAAATATACCTACAAACTCTAAAAGGAAGTTTCATTAAAAGTCAAAATTCACTCAGTTTGAACACTAGGAACATTTGGCGACCGTGACAGGACGAACAATTTGTAGCGGTAAATCCCTAACCACCGAGGAAGCATTGGAAACTGCGTCGCACTTGGAGCTTGCTTGGATGCTGATTTTATGGTCTATTTGAACAGCAAAAGTTCATGCCTACACATCATACACCCATGAAAGTTAAGTAAAGAGCCCTTCCTTCAAATTTGTTCCATAACTTTCCTTATTTGTACCTACCTAGCCTGCCTTAATCCTAACCTCACCATTTCGTTCCCAAAGTAAATCAATCACTCGAATCCTTATGATTCGTTGTACTAAATTGTCTAATATACAGCCAACCATACATAAAATAATATATTCATTTTAAATACCAAATAACACTCACTACTTTGTGAATCGTACTTCAAATAGGTACCTACTTACTCCTATGTGCCTAATTAACTCATCGCTAGGTAAAAACATAATGTGTCAATGCTACATTTAGTTAAATGTCTAATGATTATCCAGAATCAACTCTAAAGTGATTCGTAATCATTAGATACAGACATTTACACAAAATTACAAAGGGTTAAGTATGATAAACTAATTATTCAGAATCGACTCTAAAGCGATTCAATGTTTAGTAAATAACACTCGATACTTACGCTAATCTATAAACTATCAAATTACTGTAAAATTGCATAAAATAACGCCTTACCTTATCATTTCAATCTATGAATTAAAAAAAACTTCTTTCCCTAGCCTAGTTCGGACTACTTTAGTAATTTAGTAAAGTAACGTGTAATTTAGTGGCTAAACTACTCGCTACTGCACTGAAATCGTTCGCATTACGGTCCAGTATAGTACACAAGTAAGTGGTGTTTCGCAAAATGAACGAGCTGCAAACGCAATAGAGTGAATAATATGATTAAACTAATCGGCTATTTTAGAAGAGGTGGATGAGGAAATTTGTTTGATTAAGAAAAAGAAGTAATGGGTACGAAAATGGATCATTAGAAGAGATACACTAGGAGCTACTAATTGTCTTCTGAAGGAATTAGCATTGGAAGATCCTAAAGAATACTTCGATAGTTTGAGAATGTCCGAAAGTTGTGTGAATTTTCGAAAATACATACACTCTCAAATTCAGCGTAAAGATACAATTTTGAGAAGTCTACTAATGAACTCGACTAATCAACAGGTTCGGACTTGTTTCGCCGGTGAACCAGTAAGCACGGACGCGTGGTGGGAGGCGCTACTCGCCCGATAAAAATAGAGTAAAATGGATCGACTCGACTTAATCGTTCACTAAACTACTCGACTAAATTTTTGTGGTTCACACACATTTAGCCACTAAATTACTCGGTACTCTACTAAATTAATAGCCTAGTCCGAACAAGCCTTTATGCTTCCACTTGCTTATTTAATCAAATCTTTTACAATAATCGACTTTTAACAACTTGGTTAGAATAATAGTTTTTATTGTTGATTTTAAATAATCTTAATCAAGTTTAAATCATTACACGGAATAGGTATCTGTCTAGTAAAGTTTTATAGTCAAAAATTAACTTTTATTTTACCAAAATTTCCAGGATTCCGTCAACTGGTAAACATAAACATAAATATTGAACTTGAAATCGTTCGACTTCGCTCGCCGAGAACAAAAGAGGATCAGCTGTTGTTTACTAGTCGCCGGCTTCCAGGTAATATCTACCTACTTCAGATAACGCCCGATTGAGGAACGTGAGCATTATTATTCTTTTACTAGAGAAAACTTTGAGCTGTGTTTAATTGTTTTTAATTTGACGTTGATTTAATCCTTTGTAATACGTTTGTGTTCCGTGTTATATTGTTGTTAATTGTTTGAAAAAATGGAGAAAAATATTGCCGATAATACGGATAAATTAAAAACATTAATGCTTAGACGTAGCTCAATAAAGGGTCAAATAACCAAGTTCAAGAAGTATCTAGAAGAATTAATAAATAAAAATCACTACGTTTCTTCTATGCCAATTTGCGGAGTATTTGTACCGAGGGAAAATTCGATGAAATACAATGTATCTTAAATTCAATAACTAAAACTACACAAGTACTTATCTTCACAGAGGCCTGGATTAAATCTGGATTAAATCAGAACATGAAGCCAAATTATATCGAATCCCTAACTATTCACATATTTACAACTATAGGCCAACAGACACTAACAGAAAGAATAAAAATGGCAAGGAAGAAAAGAAGAAAGGAGGAGGTGTTTCTATCTTTGTACACGAAAGCGTCAAGTACGATATTACAGAGGAATTGTTTGAAGATGGCTGTCATTACTTGTGGTTGAAGATTGACAAATTATCATTAAATATTGGAGCTATTTACAGGCCTGGAGACAGCAACCTGCGAAATTTCTTAGATTTATTTTCACATCAGCTAGAGAAGAGGAAAAGGTCTATTATCTTTGGCGACTTTAATATAGATCTACTTAGTCAAGAACAAAAGGTTAAACAGTATATACATGAAATAAATGAAAATGGCTTTACATTAGTAAACAAAATAGATGAGAAGTACTGCACGCGTCAAACTAGCACTACTAACACAATAATTGACCATGTTTACTCCAACTTAAATAACCAGTCACTTAGTATGACCCTAATAGATTCGTCTTTATCTGATCATAAGCAAATTTTCTTAGAAATCAGCGGCTTACCTAAAGTTTATAACAAAAGAATAAAATATCAAGCATTAAATTATGAAAATCTTTATAATAACATCGAAATAATAGAATATACAAACCTAAACGATAAATATGAGGAATTTGAAAATATATTATTAGAACAAATAAAAAATAGTAAAATAGATAAAATAAAAGTACAAAATCCCCCTCAAAATGATTGGATAAGCAAATAAATTTTAGACTTAATAAATACTCGTAATAACTTATGGCAAATAACTAAAAGTAATCCCAAAGATGATACAATTTACAGTAACTACATTAAAGAGCGCAATAGAACAAAAAATCTTATACATAAATCAAAAAAAGAGTACTATTACTCCTTATTCCTAGACAGTTCTAATGACCCCAAAAAAATGTGGGAAATAATAAACAAGCTATCATTAAATAAAGCTAAAGTTAACACATCATTACCTAAGGTTAAAACAGATGAAGGTTTAATCAGTGATGGCCTCAAAGTTTGTGAAATTTTCAATAAATTTTTCTCCTCAATCGGAGCCGATCTAGCAAGTAAGATACCGAATGAATACCACACCAATAACGGCAACATTTTAACTTATGACCCAGCCTACACACATGAAATAACTTTGAGTGAGCTCGATCCCTGTGACTGCGATGAAGTGTCTAGATTAATAGATCAACTGGACAGTAACACTAGTACTGGCTTAGATGGCATTAGTACTAAGGCTATTAAATGTATCAAGAACTTAATTGTTGATAAACTAACGCGCTGTATTAATGTATGCCTAGCTAATGGAGTTTTTCCGGATTCTCTGAAGATTGCTAAAGTTAGTCCGATACATAAAGCAGGAAATAAGAGCGATCCTAGTAATTATAGGCCAGTATCAGTGTTACCTGTAGTTTCTAAGATCTTTGAAAGAATTTTATACAAAAGACTAAATGGTTATCTCGCAGATAAATCCTTTTTAATAGAGGAACAGTACGGATTTCGTGCTAAGTCAAGCACCCTTACAGCAGTTGTTGATCTGGTAACTAGAATAAAAACTAATATTGACGAGAAGAATCTGGCTTTAGGTATTTTCATTGACTTGAAAAAAGCTTTCGACACTGTGAGTCACCCTAAGCTACTTCAAAAACTTTACAACATAGGCATCAGGGATAAAGCTCTTGACATGTTTTCTTCATACCTGACCAATAGGCTACAAGTGGTTAAGATCGATACGTTCACAAGCAGTGTGGAAAGTGTTAATTACGGAATTCCACAGGGTTCAATACTAGGCCCTTTAATGTTTCTTATATATATCAATAATATTAATTCAATAGGTTTACAAGGGCACCTTACTCTATACGCTGACGACACTTGTCTTTTTTATTACGGTAAAAATATCCATGACTTAATAATTGTAGCCCAAACGGATTTAGACATTTTAAATGAATGGCTCAAGTATAATTTGCTTACAGTTAATACATCGAAGTCTTCGTTCATGATATTTAAGGCTAAAAATAAACAAATACCATCTTTTCCTCCATTACTTATAAATAAAGATATAATTCAGCAATCCCATGTAGAAAAATATTTAGGTCTGTGGATTGATGATAAATTGTCATGGAAAAACCATATTGAACATGTAAAAGCAAAACTAAATTCCTTACTAGGGGCGCTACACAAAGTTGCAAAATGTATACCAAAATCAGTGCGAAACATTATCTATAATTCTCTTGCTAAATCACACATAGAATATTTGATAGAAATTTGGGGATCAGCTGCTGCTACAAACTTAAACCCCCTTCAAAGGACACAAAACAAAGTAGTAAAAGTCCTTTACCACTTTGACTATCTTACGCCGACAAAAGAATTATACAATAAAACTAAAATTTTTAATATAAATAAACTTTACATATACAATACATGCATTTTGATAAAAAAAAATAACATCAAACTCTATTCAGTCAAACATTAAATTACATTTGAAAGAAAATAAATACAACCTCAGAAATAAAATAAAACTACAAGTTGCTAAAACACGTACTAGTTACGGTAGAAAAACAATATTATCAGATGGAGCTACACTATTTAATAAGTTGCCAAATTCTATAAAGGAATGTGTTAGTTTGAACGCTTTTAAAAATAAACTTAAATTACATGTACATACATACTTTATAACCTATTGTAAATTAACGATCTCGTAATAACATTTAGCTATAATTTAATTTTAGGTACCAGAGGTAATTTATATGTTAAACCTAGATTAATTTTCAAATTGTATCTCATTTTAAGTGAACCATTGTGTTTGTATGAGAATAAAGTTCTTTAAACCTAAAAGTCTGATTTGTGCCATTTGGAACTTGCAGAATTAACTCTTAAACTTGGAAGATTTGAAATCTTGTCCTCTAAATTCGAAGAGGTGCAGGATGAGTTGGAGATTCTTAATTCTGATTCTATGGAAGTCGAAATTGATGCGCGTGAACTCATTGAGCGTGATATTTTAAGATTGATTGCTATGGCTAAAGATATATTGGATCAAAATAGATTAAATTTAGAGTCTTCTCACGCTCAGAGTGGTCACTATAATATGGAAAAAAGGGAAATAGGAGTGAAGTTACCTCAAATTGAGATTGCTAAATTTAATGGTTCTTTCTTTCACTGGTTGGATTTCCGCGACACATTTATATCTCTCGTGCACAAAAATGAGCGTTTGTCGTCAATTCAAAAATTTCATTATTTGATTTCGTATCTCATAGGTGATTCGTCTCGAATAATCGCTAATCTGGAAGTGTCCGCCGATAATTACGAAGTCGCTTGGAGTTTGTTGTTGGAGCGTTACAATAATAAAAGATTGTTGGTGAATCTTCATTCAAAGTCATTGTTTAACATCAAAACTCGTGAATCCGAGAAGTCCTTGCATTTTCTAGTTGACAGCGTAACAAAGGATTTACGAGCTTTATCCAGCCTCGGTTAACCCACAACGCACTGGGATGTACTGATTATTTACATGTTGTCATCAAAATTGGACAGTCGTACTCTTGGAAAGTGGGAGGAGGCACGTAACGGTTTCTCTGATGTCCCGACTTTGTCTGATTTTAATAAATTTTTAACTCGCCGCGCAGATGTGATTGAAGCGATCACGGCCTCAAGAAACTAATACCGGTACAGGCTCAACCAACAGCAAAGACAACAAGAACGCTCCTCGAGAACTAGCATCAAAGGCACCAAAAGGTTTCCAAACAAAATCTTTTGCTAGTGTGGCGCCACCTTCCGTTTTTTATTGCGTAGTTTGCAACGCTAATCATAGAATTTATGACAGTCCAACTTTTAAGGCTAAGAATATAAAAGAGAGATTGGAAGATGTAAGTACAAGTTATGTGAGAATTGTTTGAGGCAGGGTCATCCGGCTAGCGAGTGCCGAATGGGGGCTTGTCGGGTCGCGGGCTGCAAAGGTCAGCATAATTCACTTTTGCACCGCCCTGGGGAAACACAGGCCTCTGTGAATTTTTCGAAAGAGAATAACACTATTGATTGTCAGGTAACATTAAGTACCGCTCTTATTGAGGTAGAAAATTCAATCACAAATCAGTGCGAGGAGGTGCGCGCCTTATTAGATTGCGGATCGCAGTTAACTTTTATCAGTAAATCATTACAAAAATTATTAAGTTTAAAAACTAATCCATTTAATAACATTAAGGTGATTGGCATTGGTAATACATGCCATAATAATGTGACAGAAAGTTGTGTCGCTCATATAAAATCATTGACAACACAGTATCGTGTGTCTCACTCATGTTTTGTTCTTGATGAATTGACAGGTGAACTACCAAAGTCTCCGATTGACATCAAGAATCTAAAAATCCCTCAAACCGTTCGATTGGCCGATCCGGTATTCGACCGGCCTGGTCCGATTGACATTCTTATTGGTGCAGACTTATTTTGGGACGTCCTCGGGTCTGAACAGCGATCGTTAGGTCCAAACTACCCTAAATTGAAGTTGTCTAAGTTCGGCTGGTCTTTTTGGTAAACATCGGACCAGCCAACAGCTGGTCCGATGTTTACCAAAAAGTCTAATTTACAAAAAAATATACATTGTAATCATGCAGTCGTACAAAATGATAACATTGATGAAATGTTAACAAAATTCTGGTCGCTCGAAGAAGTACCTACGAAGTCTTTTTTGAGCGCCGAAGATGAAAAGTGTGAAGAGCTGTTTAAGTCTTCCACTACACGTTTAGATTCAGGCAGATTCGGCGTAGAGTTGCCACTAAAGGACTCCCCTGACTGCCTGGGTGAATCGTACAAATTAGCTAAAAAGCGCTTTCTATATTAAGAAAAAAGATTTAGGAAAAATTCTGATCTTAAATCAAAATATGTGGATTTTATTCGCGAGTACGCAGCTCTGGGACATTTATCAGAATCACCCATCACTAATCCCGAATTGTCATATTTTTTATGCCTCCACGCAGTACTAAAGGAGTGTAGCGAGTCTACGAAGCTTCGCGTGGTGTTTCATGGTTCTGAACCGACTTCCTCAGGCTTTTCACCAAATGATCTGTTACTAAAGGGCCCTCATGTTCAAGACTCTCTTTTTAGGGTTTTGCCATCGGTTGCAAAACCCTTATGAAATCGCTTTGCGTCTGTTTTGTGTTTTGAATCCTTAATATCTCAGAAACTACTGCAGCTATTGACTTGAAATTTGAAATAATAATACATTTTGTGCGCCCGTACATATTTATAGAAAAATAAATGAAAATAAATTAAAAATGAAAATGAAGATTTTCCATACAAATTTTGAAATCCAAATTTTAAATGGAACGTACAAAGTCGAAAGTGGTATCAAATGAAAGGTACTCGTTTGTAGATTTCAAAATAGTTTTTGAAATTACGGTAGATTTCATACTTTTTAAAATATTTTGAAAATGGTCAAAAAAATGACCGTTCCCCCCCCCTATCTCCGAAGATTGCAGAGCGATCGACTTGATATGTACCAAGTGTTTGTAGGTATTGATCTATATTTTATAGGAAAAATATAGAGAAGTCTGTAAAAATAATACTTTTTGAAATATGGTCAAAAAAAGGCGGGAAAAATTTCTAAAGGGGTGACTACCCCCTCGAGTTGGGTATCAAATGAAAGGTATTGGTTTGTACATTCCAATGCAGTTTTTGAAATTTCGATAGATTTTATACTTTTTGATATATTTTGAAAAAGGTCGAAAAATTGACCGGTACCCCCCCTCTATCTCCGAAGATTGCAGAACGATCGATTTGATATGTAGCAAGTTTTTGTAGGTATTGATCTATATTTTACAGAAAAAATATAGAGAAATCTGTAAAAATAATACTTTTTGAAATATGGTCAAAAAATAATTGTGTCTTAACATGCAGCATAAAGGGGTCACTACCAGAGAAATCTGTTAACATAACTACTTTTAAAAATATGGTCAAAAAGGGGGGGGGTTTCTAAAGGGGAGACTACCCCCTTCGAGTGGGGTATCAATTTGCACATTCCAAAACAGGTTTTGAAATTTCAAAAGGTTTTATACTTTTCGAAATATTTTGATAAAGGTCGAAAAATTGGCCATTCCTCCCCCTCTATCTCCGAAGATTGCAGAGTGATCGATATAAAATGTACAAAGCGTTTGTAGATATACAATGTGTCTGGTCACCGGTGTCGGAGACTTTGGGGAGGGGGGGTGATATACGGTAAATTTTATCGAAAAATCACTATTCCTATTTTTTTTCTACCTCCATTGCAAAATGGCAGCCATTTTGTTTTCTTTTGCCTCGAAGCACGGGTGCTTGTACTGATTTAGCTATAGCTACCCATGTAGAGGTCCTAGGAAGACGATAGAGTGCTCATTTGATAGCCAATAATGTGGACAATAAAGCAGTGATAACATTGTTTCCATTTCTATTTTATAATAGAGGAAAAAATAATGTATAAAACAAAAACAAGATTTTTCTTTTTAAATTTTTGAAACTTCTAAACTATCTTACTTATAGCTAAGATACAAGACTTATTTTGAAGCACACAGTATTTACTAACGTTCAAAAACAAAAAACATGTAGCTTGACAGTTTGGATTCTATGAAAAAGCTAATAATTCAAATTTTTTTTTTCAAAATATCTTTTTTTTGCTTTTATAAATTATTTTTTCCTCTATTATAAAATGGAAATGGAAACAATGTTACCATTGCTTTATTGTCCATATTATTGGCTATCAAATAAGCCCTCTATCGTCTTCCTAGGACCTCTACATGGGTTGCTATAGCTAAATCAGTACAAGCACCCGTGCTTCGAGGCAAAAGAAAACAAAATGGCTGCCGTTTTGTCATGGAGGTAGAAAAAAAATAGGAATAGTGATTTGTCGATAAAATTTACCGTATTTCACCCCCCCCCCCCCAAAGTCTCCGACACCGGTGACCAGACACATTGTATATCTATATTTTACAGAAAAACATAAAAAAAAATTGTAGGTACCAACGCATTTACCTACCCACTAATCTCTGTAGTAACCGCAACCTCTTGCGTTGTAAGCCCACCGCGCCAAGAGGTCGTCAATAAACGTAACAACCTAAACGACAAAAGTTCAAAACCCTCGGCGAGCGAGTTACACTCGCAATTGTCGTACTTGTTTATCTAGAATTCTAGATAATTATGTACAAGTACAAAGGGTGGCCGTCGCGAAGAAAACCCGTAAAAATACTCGTAAATAAAAAATACCCGTAAAAACGCGATAAATACCTACCCGTTAAAATAGTAATTATGATTTCAGATCTCGTAAGTTTAAAAATATCCGAGCTCTAGGAGATGAAACAAGTACGACAAGTGCGAGTGTAACTCGCGCGCCGAGGGTTTTGAACTTTTGTCGTTTAGGTAGGTACGTATATTGACGACCTGTTAGCGCGGTGGGCTTACAACGCAGGAGGTTGCGGTTTGATTCCCGCCTCGGGACTAATATTTGTAAGATCTGCAGATTATTTGTTTGAGTATTCTAGTCCTTTTCTACGTACACAAAAATAAATCATCTACTGTGATACTTATATATACTTTATTAAGTATAACAGATATCATAGTAGTACGAATTACACAAGCTTGCTTAGCTTGTCGCTAAATGATGTTGTGTGGATTATCCAGGATACATTACTCTTCTCATATTTTTTTGGAGCACGGTGGAATTCATGAATTCAATAATCTTATTATCTAAATATTCTTCGAGCGCAGTGGAATACATTGGGTAGGGACTTTAAAATTTTGAGAACAACGGTTTCGTGGCGCTGTGCAACCCTACTATTACAGTTACTACAGAGATTAGTGGGTAGTAAGTGGGTTGGTACCTACAATTATTTTTCGACTTTTTTCTACGTATTTCACTAAGTATGAAACTTAGACGATTTTTAAAACCTGTTTTGAATTATCGAAATCCATACCTTTGATTTGATATTGCTCTCAATGAAATAGCCACCATTGTATGAAAATTCGTTTTTTGACCATATTTCGAAAAGTATTGTTTTTACAGACTTCTCTATATTTTTCCTGTAAAATATAGACCTATATCTACAAACGCTTAGTACATTTTATGTAGATCACTCTGCTATCTTCGGAGATAGAGGGGGGGGAACGGTCAAATTTTCGACCTTTTTCAAAATATTTCGAAAAGTATAAAACCTATCGAAATTTTAAAAACTGCATTAAATTGTACAAACTGATACCTTTCATTTGATACCCAACACGGTGGGGTAGTCACCCCTTTAGAAATTTTTCCCGCCCTTTTTTGACCATATTTCAAAAAGTATTATTTTTACAGATTTTTCTATATTTTTCCTGTAAAATATAGATCAATACCTACAAAAACTTGGTACATATCAAATCGATCGTTCTGCATTCTTCGGAGATAGAGGGGGGGTACCGGTCAATTTTTCGACCTTTTTCAAAATATATCAAAAAGTATAAAATCTATCGAAATTTCAAAAACTGCACTGGAATGTACAAACTAATACCTTTCATTTGATACCCAACTCGGGGGGGTAGTCACGCCTTTACAAATTTTTCCCGCCCTTTTTTGACCATATTTCAAAAAGTATTATTTTTACAGACTTCTCTATATTTTTCCTATAAAATATAGATCAATACCTACAAACACTTGATACATATCACGTCGATCGCTCTGCAATCTTCGGAGATAGGGGGGAGGAACGGTCATTTTTTTGACCATTTTCAAAATATTTTAAAAAGTATGAAATCTACCGAAATTTCAAAAACTATTTTGAAATCTACAAACGAGTAACTTTCATTTGATACCACTTTCGACTTTGTACATTCCATTTAAAATTTCGATTTCAAAATTTGGATGGAAAATCTACATTTTGATTTTTCATTTATTTTCATTTATTTTTCTATAAATATGTGCGGGCGCACAAAATGTATTATTATTTCAAATTTCAAGTCAATAGCTGCAGTAGTTTCTGAGATATTAAGGATTCAAAACACAAAACAGACCCAAAGCGATTTCATAAGGGTTTTGCAACCGATGGCAAAACCCTAAAAAGGGTATGTACCATTTTTACTTAGTCTCCTTTACATTTTGAATCCCATTCCCATTTCATAACAGTAAGTAAGGTGGGGGTGTACCTACCTAGTGCTTCACTTCGGAGAGTCATAGAACTGTTGCAGCCATACTAGAATTCTGAAGACGATCATGAACCGCGAAGTAGGAAGAATGCCGTACGTACATATTTTATTTCGTCGCATAATACATCATAGCTACCTACCTAATATTAGCTACCACAATACAATAAAACATTTTCACTCCAGTTTCAACTTGTCCGGTCACTGTAAATCTATTAATAAATAATAATGTAAGATTAGTAATAAAACAAATAAATGGGTAGGTCTAAGGAGTATTTACTTACATTGTCGTTCATTTGTTCCTACCTACCCGATCTCCTAAAATAAATATACAAATATGTAAAATCTACATAAGATTGCTAATAGGTAGTTACAATAGCATAAATTTTCTAAAATAACGAGCTTTCAGAGCTCTGGCTTTCCTCAGCTTACTGATCTTCGGAATTTTCAATATTTTACAAACTGTCTTACACCAAATAAAGCGTCCATGCGCGGATAACTTTGAATAATAAATAAAGCGTCTATGTGCATCAATATAGCATTATAGTAAATAAGCAAAAGTACGCCTCGCGCTCACCTAGAGCGCGAGGCAGACGAACACAACCTCCCCGTACGACAGTCAGGGTTTCACTGCCGCCCGTCGCCCGCGCAGACTACCTTCAAAGGTTACCGCCCACTAATCATACGCAAAAATTTAAAATAATGATTTTCTATGTGAAAAACCGTCGTATCACAAAATCATACTTTCAGTTTGAAGATAAAGTCTTTGCCGACATGATGGTGAAAAAAAAGTATAAAATTCTAAGTAGTTTAGAAGTAGATACACTTTTTCAGTCAGAAACAGCTCCACTTTGTGATTTTTTTTCACCAGGTAAACGAGCACGTAGAACATTTTTGTACGTTCACTTTACAGATAAAAGGTCAATGTATAACATATATTTTTTTCAGCCCATAAAATTGACTACTCTAGAAGGAGAAAGCCTCCAAAGAGGAGCAATCAGCTACTGTATGCGCCTTAAGCATCGCAACAATATTAAATTCTTAGACACAACTAACGGGCGAACGACCTTCGCATTAATTTATCAAAAAAATTAAATTTGATGAATTTGTTGACCCGTTCGGTTATATTACTGAGCTTTTCATACGGATTCCCTAACTTGTTTTAAAATTTTATTGAAGTATTCATACGGATCCCATACTTTTTAAAAGTAATTAATTACAGTAGAATCCGTTTATTATGACTCCGCCTATATTGACCAGCCGGTTATTATGACGTAATTGCACTACGAAGTTTGGTTTTCATATAAAATTCTTTATAAAAAAGTCGGATATAATGACTTCCCTTACAGTGACATGTCGCTTATTATGACCCATTTTTAATAAATTATGTCCGGTTATAATGACCGACATGATTCTTTACACCTTCGGTATTGTTCGTTGATTCCCGACGACGTTCGGCACGTGGCTCGTTTTTGTTTTGAATCTCAGTGAGTAATTGACGGTTGAAGGTCACGCATTGTTGTTCGTTTGTTACTGTGAAAAAATGTCATCTCAACGACGACGTAAAGCATTTACAATTGAGGAGAAAGGTGCAATAATATGCAGATTAGAAAATGGAGAATCTAACTCATGTCTCGCAAAGGAATTTGGCGTGGGTCATTCGACAATCTCAATGATTTTGAAAATGTTGATCAAGCATTAATTCAGTGGTTTAAAAACATGAGAAACAAAGGAATACCTATCAGCGGTCCTATGCTACAGGAAAAGGCAAATGGTTTTGCCGCGCGTTTTCAACTTTGATTTTGATTAGCGTTGTCAATTTTGATTTAATATGTATGTATACATACATAATTATGTAATTATGTACTATGTTTCTGTATTAAAATACTTAAATACATACATTATTTACATAAAAAAAGTTTTTCATTTCACATAATGCTTTATATGTTGCTTTAATGACGTCCGCTTATTATGACGTGTTTGTCAATTCCTTTCGATGTCATTATAAACGGACTCTACTGTAATTGGAATATAATAATTAAATAGCTTATGTTCATATAGGATAATTTATTTAGGATTCCAACTGTGAAATTGTTTTTTCAAATCGGTCCAAGACCTAGTTTCTGAGCCTATTCAATTCAAGTATACAAAAAAATCTGTCCTCTTTATAATATTAGTATGAAACAACATAAAACGAATGTATCTTAGCAACTGTCCAACGAGGCTCTTTTATTGCTTATTCGCAAAACCCGATGTTTTAAAACAGGTTTCGTAATGAATGATGTTTGCATTTAATAACCACTTAAACGTGGCTGGTAAACGGACAATAACTCCACAAAAACAACGTTTTTCTAATATTATTAACAACTTCTAGCTCCGCGACTTATTAGTTACTAGCGGTCTGGCCCGGCCTCGCACTAGTATTTAACAAAAATTTAATTTTTCATACTGAACCCTAACTTTTTTGAAAATATTCTATAGCCTATGTTCATCACGAAAAATTTAGGATTCTAATGGTGAAAGAATTTTGCAAACAGGTCCAATAGTTTCGAAGCCTATTCAATTCCTCTTTATACTATAAGATATAGATTATTCAATTACATAAATAAAAACAACCTCAAGAAACTGATTTTAACAAATTAAGAGAACAATAGACTTGAAAAGTGCAAAAGACAAATACCTATACCAACGCAAAAATGATCTTTACGCTGCAAAAAATACTTAAACGTATTTTAGCCAACATGGACCAAAAAGACAGCTGTAAACACTTCCAAAAATTAATGATACTAACCTTGTTTAAGTAACAAGGTTTTAAATTCGAAAACAAGGAATTTTATGAAACCCGGGAAGAAACTACTTCTCGCTTCTTTCGATATAAAAACAATCTGAATCCAAATAGAAACTTCAATCATCGAGCTCCACCATGATTAATTACTTATAATAAAAGACCTAACCCGTTGAAAAATTTGGAAAACAACGAAACCTTTATGAATTTTTTTTTTATTATTTACATAATAATTTACATAAAATTTTTTTATTATTTACAGTTTATATCTTTGTCTCTTCAACGAAAATAACAAATGGATTTGAATAGAAAATCTGTGATTTATGAGTAAACAGCTTATTGTCAAATAACATGGACAGAATAATAAGATTTCTGTTTTATTTTTTATCATCATCAGCGCATTTTAAATTATAATTTTCAAGTAAACGGTACTATTTTGAGAGCGCATGAAAATTTTCATTTATATTTCATTTATATTTGACAGTAAAAATGCTTTCCCATTCGAATTTTACGCGTTTAGAAGAAAAACTCAAGATTTTACTTACCGAACACAATATCAACATCACAAAACACTTGTCAAATTGTTTCACTTGGTAGCAAGTAGGGGCGAGAACGTGAAAATTATTCACAATTATATGTATAATAGGTAACACAAACTCTGATAATCAGCAATTGTGCTGTATAAGAGGTAACACACACTCTGATATTCAGCCAATGTTCAGCTCTTGGGGTGACTGTTACCTTTAATAATGCTCAAATAATGCTGATATAAAGCAATCGTTACAGTTATTCAGCCTATAGCTGTTTAATTTGTGCCCAAATCAGAGTTATATCAGCTGAAACAGCGCTGCTAACGCTCTTATTCAGCAGACTTGTACAGCTAAGGATTCTATTGTGGACAGTAATTCAGCTTTTATACAGCACTTTTGTGTTACTTGGGAACATAGCCCACATGATCACTATGGGTGAATTTATATGATGCTAAATTATAGCAAACTGCTTAATAACAAATCAAAAGTAACCCAAGATCCCATTTAGAGCTGAATACTTGTACTTGCGTCGGCAATTAATCTACTAATGCAGTTAAATGAGTTCATGAAGACTGTTTATTTCAGCGCCCCGTATAGGATTATATAGACTTGTGGTATTCAATATCGAAATGTAGAAATATAAACGTAGAACAGGAGGAATACGCCGAAAAATTACTGCAGAATACTTGAGAATTTTAAATAGAGATACGGGAACACTGATCAAGCTACACGTTTGATGAATAATGAGTCAAGGGGGAGTAAAATTTTAGAACGGCAGGGTTCCCGATCCGCAACTGTTTGTGTAGAAGGACGTGCAGATTTAGATGGACAGAGCTCTGCAAGTATACAGCAAATATTAGAAGATAGTGGTTCCGTATCTTGCAGTAATGACAGATACCTAGATATCTCTAATGTTTCTGAAAATTCAGACAGTGACAGTGTGTGTACTGAATATGATAAACAAGAAAAATGACGTGAAAACATAAGCAAATGGGCAATTGAAAAAATATATCTTATTATTTTTATTTATTTTTTATTATTAATATTGCATATATCAAGCTTCGCTAACATAGCGGCTTGATTGGAAAGAATGGTTTGTATATCTCCCGTGTTGATAACTTGTAGTGTGTCTTGCTGCTGGAGTGCTTTTTCGCTGGCGGACGTTTGTGAATTATCCTGTAATATAAAGTAAGTAGGTATATGACTAAATAATAAAATAATAAATATGAAGGACGTTACACACAGCGCTTTAATTTAATTTTATAAATTACGGATCCCTAAATTTTCTACAGAGTTTAGTGGTTCACTGTAAAATATTTGCGTACTTGTTACCCGCTATTAAGCTTTTCATGAATCTGTGGCTGACTTGTTTCACACATATGTACCACAAGTGAATACTTAAACAGCCCATAGCATTTAATTGTGATTAATAAAGTGCACATTGCTTGTCTGCCATTTTTATGTTCTAACCTATGAATATGAATATATTTACAGTTTATATCTTTCTCTACAATGAAAATAACAACTGGATTTGAAGAGAAAATCTGTGATTTATGAGTAAACAGCTTATTGTCAAATAACATGGACAGAATGATAAGATTTCTGTTTAATTTTTTTATCATCATCAGCGCATTTTAAATTATAATTTTCAAGTAAACGGTACTATTTTGAGAGCGCATGAAAATTTTCATCTATATTTATATGATATTTGACAGTAAAAATGCTTTCCCATTCGAATTTTACGCGTTTAGAAGAAAAACTCAAGATTTTACTTACCGAAAACAATATCAACATCACAAAACACTTGTCAAATTGTTTCACTTGGTAGCAAGTAGGGGCGAGAACGTGAAAATTATTCACAATTTTGCAACTTGTGAATTTTCAACTCCATAAAAGCGTTATTAAGATCCTGGTCTATACTTTGTGCTGTATAATAGGTAACACAAACTCTGATAATCTGCATTGTGCTGTATACCTAATAGGTAACACATACTTTGATATTCAGCCAATGTTCAGCTCTTGGGGTGACTGTTAACTTTAATAATGCTCCAATAATGCTGATACAAAGCAATCAGTTACGTTATTCAGCCTATAGCTGTTTAATTTGTGCCCAAATCAGAGTTACATCAGCTGAAACAGCGCTGCTAACGCTCTTATTCAGCAGACTTGTACAGCTAAGGATTCTATTGTGGACAGTTATTCAGCTTTTATACAGCACTTTTGTGTTACTTGGAGCCGCTCAATACGACGCACCTCGATCTTCCTGTGAAGCGGCGCCCGATCTACATCAACGAACACTTATCACCGGAGTGCAAAGCTCTACATGCGGCCGCAAGGAACGCAGCTAAGGTAAAATAGTATAAATATGTGTGGGTGAGATATGGTCGTGTCTACGTGCGTAAAGAAGACAACGCGGACTGCGTCCTTATAAAAAACATAGAGTCCCTTAACAAACTTTTATAATAATTTATTACTTTATTGATTGTATAATATTCTTAAAAATTTTAGATTATTTAATTTTGATTTTATCCTTGTGTAATTTATTAACTATCCTTCTTTGTTTTTAACTATTCTAATTTGTATACCATAGCAATGTTGATTTTCTACCAAAACGTTAATCGAATAAGAACTAAAATTAAAGAATTTTATCTTAGCATACTGAACTCTGATTATGACATTATCTGTTTAACTGAAACGAATCTCAACGATAGTATTTTTGATGACGAACTTTTTGACTCTAGGTACAGTGTAATAAGACGAGATCGATTTGCATCTTGTAATGGTAAGACCGAGGGCGGAGGTATTCTTATAGCAATAAAAAAAACCATGAGCTACATTCGTCAGAACTCATGGGACTGCGAGGTGGAGGACTTGTGGATTAGTGTTCTCCCTAACTCAGTCAGCAGTATCAAATTTAATATTTGCTTATGTTATTTACCTCCTGACTTACCTCTGGCATTTTTTGAGAAGTTTTATTCCAATCTGCAAAACGTTGTTCACAATACTTCTTCTGGTGGTGAATTCTTATGTTTAGGTGATTTCAACACACCCGACATGCAGTGGTCACTCTCGTCTGATTCCACAATGATTGCTGGTAACTTCCAAGGGCAAAAAGCTAATTTACTTGTAGATGCTACTTTGTCATGCAATTTTTTTCAATTTAATAACATACCTAACAGCAATGGCCGTTACTTGGACCTAATTTTTTCAACCCTTCACACTATTCGGGTATGCGATGCCGAACCTTTGAGTCGTATAGATAATCATCATCCTCCCTTGTGTGTTGACATACTTTCTACTAAAAACGCTAATAACAGCTATTTTAAAAGTAAGAAACAAACTCGCCTTAATTACCGTAGATGTAATTTTCCTGACTTGTGTAGAGATCTAGAATCTATTGACTGGATAGATATTTTGACGCTAGAGCATCAAGTAGCCCCTTCTGTCGATATAATGGTATCAGTTTTCTATGACAAACTTATGGGCATAATTAAGCAACATACCCCACTCACTAGAGATGACACTTACATGTTCCCGCGCTGGTTCTCACCTGCCCTCAAACGAAGTCTTAAGGAGAAAGCTAAATTTCACCGTCATTTTAACACTTTTAATAACCCTCGAGATTATGATACATACTCCCTGCTGCGCCGTAGATGTAAAAAATTAATAACTAATGATTACAATTCTTTTGTTTCATCGGTAGAGTCGTCGTTAGATAATAACATCAAAAGCTTTTGGCGTTTTGTTAATGAAAAAAAAATGCTCGAACGCCATTCCTGAAACACTCAAATATGGTAACTTAATTTCATCTGATCGACAGGAAGTGTGTGAGCTCTTTTCGAAATATTTCAGCTCGGTTTATGAAAAATCCGAACAACTTATAAGTTTAAACTGGAGTTCAAATTACCGAAACGAGGCTCTGAGCAATGTCGTCATCACTAAACAGGAGATATTACGTAAAATAGCTCGTCTAGATACCAATAAAGGGGCTGGGCCGGATGGGATCCCCCCCCCCCCCACTTCATTAAAAGATGTGCCAAACAACTATGTACACCACTATATCAAATTTTTAATAGATCACTACAAGCAGGGGTTTTCCCCAGCTTATGGAAGACTGCTCACATTACTCCTATATTCAAGTCGGGTGATAAATCATCATGTGAATACTATCGGCCTATTAGCATACTCTCATGCCTCGGCAAGCTATTTGAATCTTTGGTATATGACTCTCTTTATTACCACTTGGAGCCACTTCTATCCAGTGGCGTAGCGTGCCATCTCGGCGCCTGGGGCGGGAGACCCATTTTGCCGCCCCATTCTTTAGGTGCTTAATTAAAATTAAATTTCACATGCAATGCAACCTTTTATTGAAGTTAAAATAGCATCCTATTTAGCGGTTTTACAAGCGGATTCTACGGGCCTTATGAGCAGCGAAGTCGGAAATAACTTTGTCAAAATCAATATTAGCAGCCAATTCTTGTTCAATCGACAATATAGCCAAGTTTGATAGTCTTGCGGAGCTCATAGTAGATCTGCTAAAACTTAACAAAGCCCCTGGATACGACCTAATCACGGCTAAAGTCTTAAAAGAACTACCGGAAAAAGGCATCACTTTCCTAACACAAATCTTCAACGCTATCCTGCGACGCAATTACGTACCAGCACAATGGAAAGTGGCGGAAATCATTTTTATAGCCAAACCTGGAAAAGCGCCCGAACAAGTAACTTCTTACCGCCCAATAAGCCTGCTCCCAGTTGCCTCCAAAGTTCTGGAGACACTCTTCATGAGACGTCTAAGCCTGGAAATAGCGAAAACCCAACTTATCCCTTCTCATCAATTTGGCTTCCGCGCGGCCCATGGTACAATTGAGCAAGTCCATCGCTTAGTCAATGAGATAAATAGAGCCTACGAAGGAAAGAAATACAGCTCCGCTGCCTTCCTGGATATCTCCCAGGCGTTTGACCGCGTCTGGCATGACGGCCTCCTCTACAAAATCCTATAAACTTTGCCAACCAACTACTTCCTCTTTATAAAATCTTACCTAAGCCAGAGAAACTTTTACGTAAAGCAAGGCGAGGAGATGACAAATCTAAATAATAGACGTGCTGGTGTCCCCCAAGGCAGCGTTATTGGTCCAGTGCTGTACCTAATATATACCTCAGACTTACCAACGACAGAAGGAGTACTCGTGGGAACATTTGCCGACGATACTGCCCTAATTGCCACCCACGAAAACCCAAACACGGCATTAGATATGCTTCAGGAAAGCCTAAATGACATCTCAACCTGGCTAAGAGACTGGCGCATCAAGGCAAACGAATCCAAATCGGTCCATGTAACCTTTACCCTCCGACATGGCTCGTGCCCCCCTGTAAAATTGAACGGGATTCAAATACCACAGGCTGAAGACGTGCGGTACCTTGGTATTTATCTAGACAGACGCCTGACCTGGAAGAAGCACATCTTTATCAAAAGGAAAGCACTGGGTCTGCAGCTGAGAAAACTGTTCTGGATTACGGGAAGAAAATCAAATCGGTCCCTAGACAACAAACTCCTTATCTATAAATGTATACTGAAACCGATATGGTCTTATGGTGCTGAGTTATGGCCTGGGGTACCGCGGCAAACACAAAACTGGACATTCTGCAACGTTTTCAATCAAAAATGCTCCACCTTATAACAAATGCTCCATGGTTCGTGACAAATGACCAACTCCACCACGACCTACACACACCGACGGTTAGGCAAGATATTTGCTTGACGATATTTGCGAAGCAAGACAATAATAACTTTATAGACTGCGTACTCGCTGCCGCCGCCGGCAACAGACAGTTTGTCGCTTATTGGTTCTCTCGCGGCCTGGCGCATGGTGGCGCGTGCCGGCGGCGGCACGGCTCATGCGTGTCAGCGCGGCGGGCGGTGCGGCAGCGGCGCGCGGTGGGGCGGCGAGAAGTGCGGTTGTCGCCACTTCCGCTGCATTCGATTCCACCTCGCTCGCCGCCGCCGGCGCCGCCTCTCTTTCGCACGCTAACTTACCCTTTCACTTGGAACGTACGTAACATTGCGCTATATTTTCCTAATTAATAATAATTTGGCGCTTCCTGCCGCCCCCTTTCATATGCCGCCTGGGGCCGTGGCCCCCACCGCCCCCCCCTAGCTACGCCACTGCTTCTATCACCTCGTCAGCATGGGTTCATTAGGAAGAGATCTACGACCTCAAACCTCCTCGAATATAAGCACTACCTTTGCAGTGCTTTTGCTAAGACTGGTCAGGTAGATACTGTTTACAACGACTTTTCCAAGGCTTTTGATAAAGTTAATCATTCGGCGCTGATTTTGAAGCTAGCCTCTTACGGTATCCATGGTAACTTGTTGCGCTGGGTAGAGTCATATCTCTATCGTAGAAATCAACTTGTGGCCATTAGGGGGTTAACTTCGTCGCCTGTTGAGGTAACATCTGGAGTTCCACAGGGTTCCCATCTTGGTACATTGTATTTTAGCGCGTTTGTGAACGATCTCGTCGACGGAATCAGAAATCCTTGTTTGCTATACGCCGATGACTTAAAGATTTTCTCTACCATCTCTTGCACTAGCGACTCTGTGGCACTCCAGGCAGATTTAAACGCCGTGCACAAATGGTGTACGGACAATTGTATGTTCCTCAATGCTGAAAAATGCTTTGTCGTATCATTTACAAATAAGAAAAATAAAATTCTAGCCGATTACAAACTCAAGAATCACGTCCTTGAGAGAAAAACGCAAGTTAAGGATCTTGGAGTTATTTTTGACGAAAAGCTTAATTTTCACGCACACTATGACTATATTACATCCAGGTGCTCTAAGCTCATCGGTTTTATAACGAGATCGACAAAAGAATTTAAAAACCCTCGAATCCTCATCTGCCTCTACCAATCACTTGTTCGCAGTATCATGGAGTATAATTCAGTTGTCTGGTCCCCTTTCTACAAGGTGCACATTGAGCGTCTTGAAAGAATACAGAAGAGATTTGTCAAAATATTGGGGTACAGGTGTGGCATTCATAGAACTCTACCATCATATGAAGAAAAACTTAGTCGTTTCAATATTATGTCTCTGGAAACCCGTCGCCAATACCTAGATATGGTCACCCTTTTCAAAATAATTCATTCTGAAATCGACTCCCCTTACCTTCTTTCCACCATTAGTTTTAATACCAGAACGAGATCTCGTTGTCCGTTTCAGAAAACTTTCGTCCTTCAGGTCCATACCAATAATACTTCTTATTACAACCCTATGGTCAGAATGTGTCGTCAGTATAATGATGTTTTAGTAAATAATAGTGATAATATTGACATTTTCAACAAAATGTTATATAAATTTAAAAAAGATGTAGAAGCCATTCTCACAAAGGAGAGTGGTTCTAATTTTGTGTAATTATCTTTTTATAATAATTTACAAATCAGATTTATTGTTTAATTATTTCAGTAGTAAATAACATGTTTATATGTTTTAAAATTAATTAGTCTTATATTAATTTCTTATAGGTATTTTCTTACATAGAACTGCTCTTTGAACATGCTGTGTACACATATTTAGGGATACAGTCTAGTCTTTGTAATCGTGTCTTTCTATCTGTATATTATTTGATTGTATTCTGTTTTGTGTGCCAAATTAAAATAAATAAATAAATAAATATCAAATGAAAGGTATCAGTTTGTACATTTTAATGCAGTTTTTGAAATTTCGATAGGTTTTATACTTTTCGAAATATTTTGAAAAGGTCGAAAATTTGACCGTTCCCCCCCCCCCCCCTCTATCTCCGAAGATAGCAGAGTGATCTATATAAAATGTACTAAGCGTTTGTAGATATAGGTCTATATTTTACAGGAAAAATATAGAGAAGTCTGTAAAAACAATACTTTTCGAAATATGGTCAAAAAACGAATTTTCATACAATGGGGGCTATTTCATTGAGAGCAATATCAAATCAAAGGTATGGATTTCGACAATTCAAAACAGGTTTTAAAAATCGTCTAAGTTTCATACTTAGTGAAATACGTAGAAAAAAGTCGAAAAAATAATTGCAGGTACCAACCCACTTACATACCCACTAACCTCTGTAGTAACTGTAATAGTAGGGTTCCACAGCGCCACGAAATCGTTGTTCTCAAAATTTTAAAGTCCATACCCAATGTTTTCCACTGCTCTCGAAGAATATTTAGATAATAAGATTATTGAATTCATGAATTCCACCGTGCTCCAAAAAAATATGAGAAGAGTAATGTATCCTGGATAATCCATACAACATCATTTAGCGACTAGCTAAGCAAGCTTGTGTAATTCGTACTACTACGATATCTGTTATACTTAATAAAGTATATATAAGTATCACATTAGATGATTTATTTTTGTGTACGTAGAAAAGGACTAGAACACTCGAACAAATAATCTGCAGATCTTACAAATATTAGTCCCGAGGCGGGAATCAAACCGCAACCTCCTGCGTTGTAAGCCCACCGCGCTAACAGGTCGTCAATATACGTACCTTACCTACCTAAACGACAAAAGTTCAAAACCCTCGGCGCGCGAGTTACACTCGCACTTGTCGTACTTGTTTCCATTCTGGTACGAGCGCGGCAGTATCAATACGTAGTTACCGGAGATATTGATAAATTTTACCGGCAGGTATTATTACCAAAAATCAAGACCGAAACTTGCAGCTCATACTGTGGAGGGAAGAAGAGTTTTTGCCCTTAAGAACTTTACAATTAAGTACTGTCACTTACGGTACAGCAAGTGCAAGTTACTTGAGTACACGTTGCTTGTGGCAGTTGGGGGAGGAGTGTGATGACCCGTTTATCAAAAATATAATACAACATGATTTTTATGTTGACGATTTGTACACTGGGTGTGATGATGAACAGCAGTTGCAGTTTATAGTAAATTCAGTATCGTCTAAATTACAAACAGCATGCTTCACATTAAGAAAATTTAAATCAAATGTGCCTCATTTATTGAACAAAAGCACAGACAATAATTCACTTTATTTCAGTGAGTCTACTAGCACCATTGGCTTGGGTTGGAATCCCGCTAGTGATTCTTTGCATTTTTCTTTTGATATGCCTTCTAAAGGCAAGGCTATAACTAAGCGTACAATAATGTCACATTCATTTAAAATATTCGATCCTCTGGGTTTGATTAGTCCTTGCATAATTCAGCCAAAAATTATGCTTCAAAAGTTATGGCAACAAAAAATGGATTGGGATGAGCCTGTTCCACAGCCAATCCACGAATTATGGATTGAATTTGTTAATAATTTACCTTGTTTATCGACGTTACAAATTCCTCGAAAGGTAATTTGTAACTCTCCTAAAGTAGTTGAAAATGAAATGCATGTCTTTAGTGGTGCATCTCAGTGCGCCTACGGCGCTTGCGTATATATGCGAACGATTAATGCGAATGATGACGTCCCCGTAAATCTAGTGTGTTCTAAATCTAAAGTAAGTCCTCTTAAACCAACCACTATTCCCCGCTTAGAGTTGGCAGCTGCACTGCTCGCCGCCAGATTATCCAAGAGCGTAATCGATTCTATAAGAAAAAAACCCTCTCGAATCGTCCACTGGTGTGACTCTAGCGTTGTCTTAGCTTGGCTCGCTAGTGACGCAAGTAAACTTAAAACATTTGTGGCTAATAGAGTCGGAGAGATTGTTGAGATTTCTGAACTGTCTTCATGGCGTTACGTCCCTACCAATTTGAATCCTGCTGACATGATCTCTAGAGGAGTAAACGCAAGTAAACTTCGTGATATGGAGCTTTGGTGGTCTGGCCCTGATTTTTTGAACCTCGATGAGTCCCTGTGGCCTACTCTATCTTCACCTACTCCCGAGGATTTGCCTGAAAGGAAGGTTTGTTCTATAAACGTTTCTACTACCGATTCTTCCTTTGTTGATTTCGAAAGATTTTCTAAACTAAACAAACTCAAAAGATTTGTCCAAAAATTCATTCGCATTTGTCCAAAAATTTATACATAACTGCAGAAATCCTAAACTAAAGTTGTACATTTGTCCGTCAAAGAATTAAATGATTCTTTTTCTCTTTTGTGTCATTTTGCACAGCTGGAATGTTTTCCAGATGAAGTAGGACATTTGTCCGTCAAAGAATTATATGATTATTTTTCTCTTTTGTGTCATTTTGCACAGCTGGAATGTTTTCCAGATGAATATAGATTGCTTGCAAGGGGCAGTTCATTAAATACTAAATCTAAATTGCTATCTCTATCACCTTTTTTGGATGGTAACTTAATCAGAGTTGGTGGAAGAATTGACTCATCCAATTACAGTTTTGAAGCTAAACATCCAATAGTACTTGATTCTTCCCACCATCTGACAAAATTGTTATTTGATCAGGAACACTTAAGGCATTTACATGCCGGACCTCAGTTGCTACTGGCTTCTGTTCGTCAATTTGTTTGGCCCATTAATGGGCGCCGCCTTGCTCGTCAAGTCGTTCGTAGATGTGTTAGATGTCGGCGAGTTCAAGGGAAGGTGTTGCAACCCAAAATGGGTAATTTACCCAGCTCCCGCATCAATTTGGACCATACGTTCGCCTCAGTAGGTACCGATTTTGCCGGACATTTTAATATTTTAAATCGAAAAGGTCGTGGTGCTCGATTGCAAAAGGCATATATGTGTTTATTTGTGTGCTTGAGATTTAAATGTGTCCACCTGGAAGCCGTTTCTGACCTTTCCAAAGATGCATTCATGATGGCGCTACGCAGATTTGTGCCGAGACGGGGTAAACCTTTCGAGATATTCAGTGATAATGGAGGTAACTTCATTGCTTCCGCTAAAGAGCTAAGTATTTTTCTAAAACAAAATTCTGAATCTTTATCTGAACTTGCATCTCAAGAAGGTATAAATTTTATTTTCTCACCAAGCTACGCTCCTCATTTTGGCGGTATCTGGGAAGCCGGAGTAAAATCTGCTAAATATCATATTCGTAGAATAATGGGCAATTCTAATTTAACGTTCGAAGAGTTAGGTACTTTGTTTACGCAGGTGGAGGCCATCTTAAATAGCTTTGTGTCCTCTCTCTTCCTCACCCAACGACTTCCTTTTCCTCTCTCCCGGGCATTTTCTTATTGGGAGACAACTGACAGCAATACCCTATGAAAGCTTACTAGACGCTAAAGAAAGTCAACTCCAAAGATACAATCGAGTCGAAAAGTTGCGGCAACACTTTTGGAAAAGATGGCAGAAGGAATACATCTCTGAATTGCAAGTCGGCAAGAAATGGAAAATAAACAAAGACCTGGTGCTGCTTCATGAAGATCATGCTCCTCCTCTAAACTGGCGTCTCGGACGAGTATCCAAACTTTATACTGGACCTGATGGGATAAATCGTGTCGCAGACGTCACTACCAATCGCGGATGTCTTCGCCGACCCCTTGTTCGCCTGTGTCCTTTGATGGATGACGAAGAAGTTGAAAAGCAGGCTTTCCATCAGGGGGAGGATGTTTCCGCGCCTACGACTCGGCCGCAACTTCAGGGTGTTGTCCGCTCCTAACTTCGCATTGTTCGTCGTCGTTGTTAGATTAAAAATGGCTACAGACGTGTAAATCAAAGTTTCTGTAATTCTGTAAAATATACCTACAAACTCTAAAAGGAAGTTTCATTAAAAGTCAAAATTCACTCAGTTTGAACACTAGGATTCAACAATCATGATATCTAATCTAAATATCTAATATATCTACTTAAATGTTCAGGCATTGGCATAATACTATGGTAATAATAGTAATTCTAATTGCCGTGTGCTACCAGCATAGAATTGCAACACCCCCAACTCTTCCTGTGGTTGTCGTAAGAGACAACTGAAGGATACGCACCGGGGGGCTTGCCCTGCACAACAACAACACCGAACTGTGATCCCAACGCGCATGCCCAGCATTGAGATAATACGCAATACTCCCCAAATGATAAATAAAAACACCTATGGCGCTCATGAGGGGAGGCCTATGTCGAGCTGTGGATGATCATGAATTCTAAAACAGATCAGTCATCTTTATCATTGCATAACATCTAGTCTTCAACTCTAGCTACCAGCTAGCTTTTCAATTTTTTTTTTCATTTTTGGGCATCATCTTAATAGCAATAGAATAATGAATTATTGGCAATTTCATGCCGACCGCACAAAAAACTCATCTGTACCTATATATTATTTATATTAAAAAAAAAAATATCAGTATTTGGATCGCAAGGTCTTCTGCATTAGAGACAACGGGTAATAGGTCGCGTCACGTAAAAAGAACGCTGGAAGAAAGTGGAAGGGGTATGTTCGCGCATGGGTGGTTACACTCGCGCACGATATTATGCTAATTTGCTAGCCCTATTTTTAACTAATATTTCGTATTGGTCATTAGCAAAAGTTAGATAAAATGAAAAACATTTTCGATTCACTTTAGAATGTTTAATATAATTACAAAAAAATGTATAATGTATAGCAAATCCATTCATTAGGTCGACTTGGGTGACGCGAGAACTAGATGACGACGCGACGCTCCTATTAAAATATCAAAGGCATTATTCTGCCTCTCATTTCATAATTTCATAAATCAATATTCTTCAAAAATATTTTTCTATAATAAACCATTTCGTATACTTTTGTGCGCGACAGTATTTTGACGAGAAATGTGACGCTAACACAACTTTTACGTGTTTACTAAATAACGTAGTAGGTATTATTTATTGTAAAAATGCCTCGAAAAGATCCAACCTCTCCCAGTTTAGCAGAAATGATAAAAGGATAAGATTAGTTCGATCATACAAATCTTAAGAAGATCGTGATGCAAGACTCACTGCTTCTCGGGATGGGTTTCGTGCTACAAAAACTTCGGCTCAGCGTGAATCTCGATTAAGTTCACATCGATCTCGAATGATGGCCACTCGAATTATGGAAACAAAGGGAACAGCGTGAGGCACGTTTGTCCACCGATGGCGAGGCTCATGTGAGTATAACACATTTAATGATCCGAACAATCACTTGAGCTCTCGGAGGGTTCGGACAACAAATGCCAGATCTCAGGAGACACCTGAAGAACGGGAAACGCGTCTTACTGCTGATCGTGAAGCTCATGCACTATCGCGTGAGTCTGAGACTTTTACTGATAGTGAAAATTGCTTGAGCGCTCAGAAGGTTCGGACAGCAAATGCTTGGTCACAAGAAAAACCTAAAGAACGGAAAGCACGTCTCACTGTCGATCGTGAAGTTCATGCACTATCGCGTAAGTGACTGTGCAACCATACCAGATTAAAAGTGAGCAATTTACAAAGAAACTGATAGAAGCAGAGATTTTAACAGTGTGCGGAATAGGTGATAGTGTAATTATTCCTCGGATATCTTTTATTCCAAAATTTTTTTCGTTTAGTTTTAAGAGTCCAGTTTTCGCCTAATATCATGGTACATACATTATGGTAAAGAATTTATTTTAGATTATGTCGGTGTTTTTTTTTAATTAGTTATCTACAATGTTCTGCTTTATAGGACTTTGGAGGCATAAGCATAAGTACCTATTTTAATTTTAGAATATTTTAAATAACTTAATTATGTTTTAACTGTCCAAATTAAAATACCTTTGGTATTTAAAAGTATTGGTATATAAAATGTGTGTTTTATGTGAAAAATAAATTATATACTTACTGACTTACTTAGTGTTTATACTACAAAACAAATCAAAAGATTATTCAAATATGCTGCCCGAAAATCACTATTCCACGCGGACGAAGTCGCGGGCACAGCTAGTCCACTCTATAACTGTCTGTCTTGGCTTTCGATCAGTCACCGATTTTTGATGTCCTTTGAAGGTCCTCCTTGTAACTCGCACAGGTCATCTTCCTCAACGTAGAGGAAGCCAATCTGATGTAGAGTCTATATCATTTGAACGGTACTGCGGGCATACAGAGTGTTGTCGGTGGCGGGATAGGCAAACGTTCCTCTCCCATCCTCTCTAAATGGCCTAGGCAGCGGATCAAATACGGCACTTCTGCATGAATACCTATGCAATCTGGGCAGATATATAATGGAAACCTCCTTCAACTTTAAATATTTTTTAAGAAGTGACTTGTGTTTGGCCGAAGCCTGCTGTCTGTAGAACAAAATAACGATTGAAACAGATAAAGAAAGAAATACTTTTATCTTTTTTTTTATTTAAGGGTAAAACCTTTATTACCAAAAATGAAAAAAAAATTGTTTATCTTGCAAATACCAATTAGTAAAAAAATGTTGTAAAAACATTTACTAGAAAATAATAGTATACTACAGCATGTGAACCAAAAAGGTCCTTACCTCAGCATAACGTCGCTCAACTGGAGTCGAGCAACGCTAGTCTTTAGGCAGGACCACGACCAGGGTGAAGCTTTAAAATGCTACCTTCATCAGCTCACACTAAGCATTTTGTAAAATTATTATTTAACAATTTCTGGCCTACACTATAGGTTGTTCTCATTACATAATTAAGTTAACAGCTTTCGTGGTATAACAGTTATTGTATGACGTCTTTTTTAAGATTTTGTTTCAAAAGACGAGAAAGAGTTTTTGTTTGAAACAAAAACTTCAAAAGACGTCATGCAATAACAAGCAAATTTAACAAATACGCACAAAACCCTGCTGTGTACAATAAAGTAAAGGGCACGTTTAAATTAAGAACAAAGCAAATTTTACGTTGGGGTTACACTTAGAATAATTCTCTATATTATTGCCTCTTCCCTTTAAATGGATAAAGTGATGTAGTGCATTATCCCTTTCGGACAGCCATCATTGGGGATAGCACTAACGGCAAACGTAAACTAAATCATAGTATCAAAAATGTCACTCTGACAATGCTTTTGTTATGGATCGTAAAAATAAAAAAATATCTAAATATATAAAATAAAAAAAAACACCCACGCAACTGTGCACCCACTAGGGGGTTGGCTGATATATTCCCATCCGCCCCATTATCCTCCCCACCAATGGGGCAGTTGGGAAAAAAATTCCCATCTGCCCCATCGTTCAAGTCAATGGGGTGGATGGGATTTTTTGCCCCATTGACTTTTTAATAATATAAAGAATAAATCTCACTATTCATATTCAGATACTCTTGTTCCTATTTACATAATTAACTGTTAGTAGGAACAATAGGAAATAAAAAGGCCAACTTATTTGAGCTAATGAAGTTCTGGTTTATTGTAAATATTTCTATTCGTAAACTACGCTAATTTAAAAATCAAATAATAATCTTAGGAAAAGCAGTGAGAAATCAAAAAATCATACGAAATTAGTTTTCTAATCTTAAATACAGTTGTTTTTAAATACTTTATATCACAGTGAGATAATCACATTTTTACAATAATTATTTTTATAAAAACTAAGGCCTTAAAGGTTCAAGTGCAACATAAAAAAAAACTAAAAACATCAACTAAATTAACAATAATTTGCTTATACTATAAAACTTTGTTTTATCACTAATATCACAATCTCTTTCTTCACTCTCTTCCAATCTTTGAAAATAGAAACTAATCAACAAATTGTAATAAAGTTATTTTATAACTAATGTTTTTTATTATTTATAAAATAACTAGATAGTATATAAAAATAATAGTAAATTATAGTGTGATTACTGACATCATATTTTACTACTATTTTTCAAACAAATACTATATAAAGTGTAGCATTCAAATATTTTTTATCACAGTGTGTAATCAGAGAATCTTAAAATAATTATCTTTTAGATAAGGCCTCTAAGGTACAAGAGCCTCAATAAAAATATCTATCACAGATCACTTATGTACAATCATCTTTGTAATAAAAACTAGGGGACGGGGACAGTGTCGTAAACACTCGCACGCATTGGGATTTCATTGCAGTCTAGTTATTTTATAAACAATAAAAAACCGATTCTTTACTATTTTCAAAGATTGAAAGAGAGTGTGAAGAAAGAGATGTAAAACAAGTGATAAAACAAAGATTTTAAATATAAGCAAATGATTGCTAATTAAGTTAATGTTTTAGTTTTTTTTTATGTGGCACTTGTACCTTTAAGGCTTTAGTTTTTATAAAAATAATTATTGTAAAAATGTGATTATCTTACTGTGATATAAAGTATTTAAAAACAACTGTATTTAAGATTAGAAAACTAATTTCGTATGATTTTTTGATTTCCCACTGCTTTTTGTAAGATTATTATTTGATTTTTAAATTAGCGTAGTTTACGAAAAGAAATATTTACAATAAACCAGAACTTGATTAGCTCAAATAAGTTGGCCTTTTTATTTCCTATTGTTCCTACTAACAGTTAATTATGTAAATAGGAACAAGAGTATCTGAATATGAATAGTGAGATTTATTCTTTATATTATTAAAAAGTCAATGGGGCAAAAAATCCCATCCACCCCATTGACTTGAATGATGGGGCAGATGGGATTTTTTTTCCCAACTGCCCCATTGATGGGGAGGATAATGGGGCGGATGGGAATATATCGGTTGGCTGGATTAACCCAACAATTGGCAGGTATAAAATTATCAAATATGTTTTTTATTCAGTATGTTCCTAGTGTAGATAGAACAGATAAACAAAGAAAATTACAGTTAAAATAACTAACTGCAAACTGTTGAAACAAACTACAGATAGCTCAACTCATCATCATCATCATCAGCCTATGTTAGTCCACTGTTGGACATAGCCCTAATGAGCGCCATAGCGCTCTGTCTTCGGCTTGTCGCATCCAGCATCTGCCAGCAGTCTTTCGCAGATCGTCATCCCACCTGGCCGGAGGGCGTCCTACACTACGTTTACCGAGTCGCGGTCTCCACTCAAGAACACGTTTACCCCAGCGGTTATCGGTTCTTCGTGAAATATGGCCGGCCCACTGCCACTTCAGTTGGCTAATTCTCTGAGCTATGTCGATGACTTTAGTTCTCTGTCGGATGTATTCGTTACGAATCTTATCCTTCAGAGAAACTCCAAGCATAGCTCTTTCCATAGCGCGCTGAGCGACTTTGAACTGGTGGACCAACCCTATCGTGAGTGTCCACGTCTCAGCTCCGTAGGTCATGACTGGTAGGACGCACTGATTAAAAACTTTAGTTTTTAAACATTGCGGTATGAATGACGAGAAGACTCGACGTAGTTTTCCGAACGCTGCCCAGCCTAGCTGGATCCTCCTCTTGGCTTCCTTCTCGAAATTGTTTTTACCCAACTGCAAAATCTGCCCGAGGTAAGTGTACTCAGAAACAATTTCGAGAAGGTGGCCATTTACGATCACCGGTCTTGGATCAATGTGGCCATTGATCATGATTTTGGTTTTATACAAAATCATGCCAAGACCGATACATCGGGAGGCTGAAGCTAGACTGTCCAGCATCCGGTTCAGCTCCTCTAGCGACTCCGCCATTAAGACTATGTCATCAGCGAATCGCAGGTGTGAGATGTAGTCGCCGTTTATCTTGATGCCCTTGTCTTTCCAGTCCAGCGTCTTAAACATATCTTCCAGCGCGCTCGTGAACAGTTTCGGGGATATGACATCCCCCTGCCTCACTCCTCTGCGCAGTTGGATCGGTTTAGTCTGCTGGTCCTGTACTCGGACACTCATCGTAGCGGCTTCGTAGAGACATCTCAGCACCTCGATATAACGATAGTCTACTTGGCATCGCTGTAAGGATTGTAGAACAGCCCAGGTTTCAACTGAGTCAAAGGCCTTCTCATAGTCCACAAAAGCCAGACACAGGGGCTGATTATACTCTTCGGACTTCTGTATAATCTGCCTCACTGTGTGAATGTGGTCTATGGTACCATATCCTCCGCGAAACCCAGCCTGCTCCGGTGGCTGAAACTCGTCGAGTCTCCTGGCGAGTCGGTTCGATATAACTCGTGAGAAAAGCTTATAGACGTGACTTAGGAGCGAGATGGGTCTATAATTTTTAAGAAGGGTTTTATCTCCCTTCTTAAAAAAGAGCACCACCAAACTCCCACTCCACGCCTTTGGAGTTCTCCCACTGTGAAGGACGGCGTTGAAGAGGCTCTGTAACTCCTGTATAACAGGGTATCCTCCAGCTTTCAAAAGCTCTGATGTTATTCCGTCCTCACCGGGGGCTTTTCCATTTTTAAGCTGCCTTAGAGCTAACACGATCTCTTCTTGACTGATGTCTGGCAGTTCGTCGGTATAGTGGCGTATCAAGGTGGCTCTAGAATCGTGGTCGTCTCGTTGGGAACGGGGAGCATGTGCAGCGTATAAACGGCCATAAAAGTCCTCTATCTCGGCCGATATCTCCGGCTTCGACAATACGGTCCTTCCGTCGTGCGTTGAAAGCTTCGTCAGGTGGCTCCTTCCAAGCTGCTGAGTGAATACTTTGGACCCTCGGTTTCGCTCTATCGCCTTTTCAATGAGGCGTGTATTAGAACTCCGAAGGTCGCGTCGTACCATCTTCGCAATTCGCTTGTTCAGGTCTGACCTCTCCGACGAAGTCGCTTGGGTGGTTTCCCGTCTTTTTGTCATCAGCCCAAGAGTCTCATCCGAGAGTTTGGACTTCTTACCAGTACGCTGCTTTTTGCAAAACTTGATGCCCTCGTCCCTCAAAGTTTCGACCAGATTGTGTAGGGTCTCGTCAGCGTCATCAGTGGGTTCCAAGGCAGCGAATCTATCCCCGAGAAGCTACTGAAACTTCTCGGTGCCCGCCATGATTCTGATTGTGTTCGGTCAGAGCGTGGACTTCATCAGACGGTTCCTTTCAAGCTTCAGATTGATATTCAGAGAGCCTCGAAGGAGTCGGTGATCAGATCCGATATTGACCCTGTTGATCACTGAGACATCTCTGAATATATGCTTGCTATCCGTCATGATGAAGTCGATCTCATTTTTTGTCACAGAATCGGGACTCCGCCATGTCCACTTCCTTTGGGGCTGTTTCTTAAAGAAAGAGTTCATTAAGAACAGCCCCTCTTTCTCAAGGAAGTTGACAAGCATTTGTCCCCTGTGATTTCGAACACCAAAACCATGCGGGCCTATCCGGGATTCGTTGCCAGTCTGGGTTCCCACCTTGCCGTTAAAGTCCCCCATAACAACGTTGAAGTGAGCCTTGGTGGTGTGATGTAAGGCTTTGGATATGTCTTCGTACATATCCTCCACTTCATCATCCGAGTGTGCCGAGGTCGGTGCGTAGACCTGAATGACCTTCAAGCTGTAGCGCTTAGACAGCCGAAGGATCAGGTACGCTACCCTGGTCGACACACTGGAGATTTCTTCGACGTTGTTAGAGAGGGCCTTATTGACGAGGAAACCTACGCCACCCTGGGATGTTTTATCACCCTCGCGAAAGTAGAGAAGATGGCCCGAGTCTAAGGTTACAGTGTCCGCCCCCTCTCTACGGACTTCACATAACCCTAGAACATGCCATTTAATGTTCTCTAGCTCCACTTCCAACTGCGCTAGATGGTGATCAAGCCTCAGAGTGCGTCCGTTAAACGTTGCCAGGGTCAGTGTGTGTGGGGTGTGGTAGCCTAATGTAGCCCGGAGATTCCTAGCACTCCCTGCCCCGCCGTTACCGTGGCCGCTACCATGGCCAGGAATAGCGAGGCGGCCGGGAACTGGGGGCCATTTTGTGGCGGTTCTTATCATTGGGGGTTATTGCCCATAATCCCCACGCTGGGCATGCGGGTTGGGGATCGCAGTTTAGTGGAGTAGTTCTGCAGAGGGCGCTGCTGCCCGCCCCCCGGTGTGTTTCCCTTAGTCGCCTCTTACGACACCCACGGGAAGAGTTGGGCTCAACTGATCCACATTAATACCAGTGGAAAGTTTACCTAAGATGCTGGGTGCATTGCCTAGCCGTATGGCAATGCCGATGCGTTGCGCTAGGTACTGACCAGCTCTCGGGTCACACGTCGCTTTGACCAGACACTCAGATATTTTTTTTGTAAATCCGGAGAGCCTCGGTACCCCACCGACCTAGGGTCTCGAATCCAAGTGAGAGCTGCATATTTGCACCTCTTGAGATCCTCGGCTAAATCTGCTGCCGCACCATCCCCCATCCCCATTTTTTATGACGAGAAGACTCGACGTAGTTTTCCGAACGCTACCCAGTCAAGGTGTATCCTCCTCTTGGCTTCCTTCTCGAAATTGTTTTTACCCAACTGCGAAATCTGCCCGAGGTAAGTATACTCAGAAACAATTTCGAGAAGGTGGCCATGTACGATTACCGCTCTTGGATCAATGTGGGCATTAATCATGACTTTGGTTTTATCCAAATTCATGCCAAGACCAGTACATCGGGAGGCTGAAGCTAGACTGTCCAGCATCCGGTTCAGCTCCTCTAGCGACTCCGCCATTAAGAGTATGTTATATATGTATAGTCGCCGTTTATGTTAATGCCGTTTTCTTTCCATTCCAGCGTCGTAAACATATCTTCCAACGAGCTCGTGAACTGTTTCGGGGATATAACATCCCCCTGCCTCACTCCTCTGCGCAGTTGGATCGGTTTAGTCTACTGGTCCTGTACTCGTACACTCATCGTAGCGGCTTCGTAGAGACACCTCAGCACCTCGATATAACGATAGTCTACTTGGCATCGCTGTAAGGATTGTAGAACAGCCCAGGTTTCAACGGAGACAAAAGCCTTCTCATAGTCCACAAAAGCCAGGCACAGGGGCTGATTATACTCTTCGGACTTCTGTATAATTTGCCTCACTGTGTGAATGTGGTCTACGGTACCATATCCTCCCCGAAACCCAGCCTGCTCCGGTGGCTGAAACTCGTCGAGTCTCCTGGCGAGACGGTTCGATATAACTCGTGAAAAAAGCTTATAGACGTGACTTAGGAGCGAGATGAGTCTATAATTTTTAAGGAGGGTTATCTCCCTTCTTAAAAAAGTGCACCACCAAACTCCCACTCCACGCCTTTGGAGTTCTCCCACTGTGAAGGACGGCATTAAAGAGGCTCTGTAACTCCTGTATAACAGGGTATCCTCCAGCTTTCAGCTCTGATGTTATTCCGTCCTCATCGGGGGCTTTTCCATTTTTAACCTACCTCAGATCAGAGCTCACCTCTACCTCAGGCTCTGGAATCGTGGTCGTCTCGTTGGGAACGGGGAGAATGTGCAGCGTATAAACGGCCATAAAAGTCCTCTATCTCGGTCGATATCTCCGGCTTCGACAATACGGTCCCTCCGTCCGTCGTGCGTTGTAAGCTTCGTCAGGTGGCTCCTTCCAAGCTGCTAAGTGAATACTTTGGACCCTCGGTTTCGCTCTATCGCCTCTTCAATGAGGCGTGTATTAGAGCTCCGAAGGTCGCGTCGTACTATCTTCTGTCTGACCTCTCTGACGAAGTTACTTGGGTGGTTTCCCGTGTTTTTGACATCAGCCCAAGAGTCTCATCCGGGAGTTTGGACTTCTTACCAGTACGCTGCTTTTTGCAAAGATTCAGATTCAGATTCAATAACTTTATTTCTTTAGGCTTACAAAATAAGCACTTAGACAAGTCAAATTTCAAACAGATAATTATTATAAAAAAGAAATAAATAATGTTATTAATTTCTCTTCACTTAAATTTTTTGTCCACTAGTGGAAGAAGTGAAAAAGAAACCACTAGTACATTCATATATAACTTATGTTTCTAATACAATTTTTTTTTTGCCTATCTAAATCTAAGTTTAGTGTGATTTTGATACATGTCAATAATTATTAAAATACATATAGATATGTAACTAAACACAACATTCATTTTCTTACATGCTATTGTCGGTGTGGAATGGAGCGACATCTGGCCAAGCATTAGTATCATTAAAGTAATCATCGATAGAGTAAAAGGTCTTTCTTTAATAAGATTTTGTTTTATATATTGTTTAAATTTACGAATAGGGAGCTCAGTTGTTTCAGATGGAAGCTGATGCTGTGTGGATTGTCCAGCATTATTTATTTATATTTATTTATTTATTATAGAAGCGCGCACAGTTTCCCATAAATGATTTCCCTACCTTATGTAATCTGTATGATGGGATAATTTGTGATAATTTGTTTTTACTTCATGTATTTCTAGCGTGAACATTTTTTCAAAAAGTTATCTCTGTTTTTATGCGTATACATTAAATTTTCATAGATGTATTGCGATATTAATGTCAAGATATTTATTTCTTTAAATAATTCTCTCAAAGAATCGCGTGGCTTTAATTTATAGGTCGCACGGATCGCCCTTTTTAGGGTTTTGCCATCGGTTGCAAAACCCTTATGAAATCGCTTTGGGTCTGTTTTGTGTTTTGAATCCTTAATATCTCAGAAACTACTGCAGCTATTGACTTGAAATTTATATAAAATATATATAAAAGATTTTCCATACAAATTTTGAAACCTAAATTTGACAAAGTCGAAAGTGGTATCAAATGAAAGGTACTTGTTTGTAGAATTCAAAACAGTTTTTTAAATTTTGGTAGATTTTATACTTTTTAAAATATTTAGAAAAAGGTAAAAAAAAATTCCCCCCCCCCCCCTATCTCCGAAGATTGCAGAGCGATCGACGTGATATGTACCAAGTGTTTGTAGATATGGATCTATATTTTACAGGAAAAATATAGAGAAGTCTGTAAAAATAATGGTTTTTGAAAAATGGCCAAAAAAGGGCGGGAAATATAATTTCTGAAGGGCTGACTACCCCACCGAGTTTGGTATCAAATGAAAGGTATTGGTTTGTACATTACAATACAGTTTTTGAAATTTCGATAAGTTTTATACTTTTCGAATATTTTGAAAAAGGTCGAATATAGAGGAGTCTGTAAAAATAATACTTTTTGAAATAAGGTCAAAAAAGGGCGGGAAAATTTTCTAAAGGGGTGACTACCCCACCGAGTTGGGTATCAAATGAAAGGTATTGGTTTATACAGGCAGAAGCATTAATTGGTAACCCCCTCACAGAATAGTCATAGTTATCATTCAGTAGCATGTAGGTTCAAACCCGTGAAGATTTATATATTAATTTTAGTTTACATTATTTTTTATTTTTGGTTTATTATAAAGTTTATTTAATTGTTTAAATAAAAAACAAATGTTTTTTCAATACCTACATTTCTTTTATCAGGAGTAACGATACTGAAATTTCAAGTCTATATCACATGTAACTATGGTGTAGTGGTTAGTGTAACCGAGATTCTGTCTCAGCACATCGTAATGACCGTCATCGAATCCTTGCAGTGAATGTTTTTGTTTTTTAACTACTACTTAATTTTAGTAATGTAATGACATTTATTCATGGTGTAATAGTGAAGTTTTTGTCTATTAGTATGAATTTAAAGTAATTGATAAAATAAAACAATAATAATAATTTCAGGTAAACAATTACGTTTATTTTTTCAAAAATTTGCCTACACAATCAACAACACAACAAATTTAATTAGTTCTGACATGTTTTATTTTATTATTTAGCCTACTTACAAATTGCTTCCTATCCTGAAAAATAATATTCCATTTTCGATTTAGTGCTCGAGAATACACATGTTTTCATTAGATTTTCGTTTACTTAGCTAATCTAATGAATTAAACAATTTGGATCTCCTGTAAATCATGGAATACTATATAATGAAAATAAATGAGGTTAAATGGAGTTTTTCTGACAATGTTAAAAGATAAAATTACATCAGGGTTTAGTAGTGATAATTATCGTCCATTATATTTAGTTATACTTATTCCTTAATAGCTTAAGGGCTAACGGATCGGATCTCAATTTAAAACCATTTGACCCCTAATATTTTCTATTGGATTTAGGTCCGAACTTTTAGATGTCCAAGAAATAACAGTAATGTCTTCTAGAGATGAACAACCCTTGAGAAACCATCCGCGTACGATGCACTCCACAATTATCATGGACAAAATAAATTTGGGCTTCTGGATACGCGATCCGCGTAGTAACCTTCAACACTTTCCAATATTGCTCGTCATTCATGCGCCCAGTTATTTCTACTATTTCTCCAGGACCCATAGAGGATATCCATCCATCCCCAAAAACCTAAAAAGAAAAAATAATCAACTGTTATAATGTTTATTTAGTTCGTGTGAATACTAACTTGTTAAAAAGATCATTATTATGATGAAATAATCATTGTTAAAGGTAATTGGATTTGTTGAGAATTATCAGTATTATCACTTACGTAAAGTTATTCTTGCCCTGCGGTTGAGTTCAGCAGACAGTTCTATTTTTGCTGCTCGATAATTGCTTAAGTATAGGTATCAGATGCATGCAAATGCCTTATGTTGATGTTGATATCAAATATAAGTTGAGCAGTAGAACAAGTGGATGCAAATGGCGAACTCGAGTGAATGACAATATTATTGTGGCGACTGCACTGATTTGTATACACTCCTGTTGTTTTTCTTACATACACATCCCCACATCACACATAGGCGCACCGTTTTAATCTGTAAGACAACAAATCAATACTTAGGTATTTATATACAAGGTGTAACAAAATATGTGTACTAAGCCGAAGGGGGAGGTTTCAGACCCCAATGGTGATCAGTTGTGGGGGGTAGAAAATTAAAAATTCCTATTTTAATTATACTATTTTTTTAAATTTTTTCCCTTTTTTATTTCCTTATCTGAGTAGCCTATACATACCTACTACCACTGCAGTTAGGTAGGTATTTATCTTCGTAGAGTTCAGCTATGGCGGGGCGGGAGACTACCTAATCTATCTATCTACCTATCTATTACTCTACATCTATGCCCATACTGACGTCTTTGTCACAGGTAGGTACAAGAAACCGCTGCCTTTAGGGTTGTCACTTCGTAAAAAATCAGCTGTCCATGTTGAAACTTTGATGCAGTTTTTTCCAAAATACCGATCGAAATTCGAAAAGTCGTGGAACAAAAGTTGGTCCCCTGGGGGGTGGAAATTCACCCCCTTTCGCTTAGTACACATATTTTGTTACACCGTGTATAAGCCAGAGATAACAAAGTTTTACAAAAAACAAAATGTCTTTGTTTCGTTACGATTATTATGACACAATAATAAGTAGATAACTTACCGTAATTCAAAGCTAACGAGCAATCTCCTGATTACTCATTTGCAGTTCGAAAAGCACCGCGATCTTGGTTCTCACAAAATTACGAATATGCATAATTTCCTTCAATATTCTTCAATCTTAATACTCGTATATAAAGGAACAAGCGATTTTCTGGCGACAACGCCCAGCCTAAACCCCTGAAGCTAGAAAGCTGAAATTTGGAAGGTAGGTTCCTTTTACAACACAACCACCCGCTAAGTAGGGATTTTTGGAAATTCCACCCGTAAGGGGGTGAAAAGGGGGTTGGAAGTTTTTTTAGTCCTTTTTCTTACTCTGTAACCAGTGGCCCGATTCTCTTGAAATTTACTGGAAATACTAAACATACAAAAGTATTGAACAGGTGTTTCAGGATTTTTCAAAATATTCCTGAAAATAGAGTAAAATGGGTAATTCAGGTTTGAGATTCGTAGTTCGGCTCCGTATTGAAATGTCTATAACTTTTTAATATAGCATATTAATAAGTTGAAACTTTCAGTATGTACTTAAAAAACTATAAATCAAATCACGTGTTTCAGTATTTTTCAAAAATGTCACTACATAAGTATGAAAAGAAAGTCGAACTATTGAGGTTATTGTGGTGAAATTTATCAACCATTGACGCTATTCGCTTAAAATTTACAGAGCAAACTACACAAACAAAAATATTGAATATGTATTTTAGGATTATTTATTATTTATCCTGAAAATGGGATTTTTATTGCATTTTCAGGATTATTTTGAATAATTATTCATGTTTGAGATTGGCTAAAGTAGAATGTTTGAAGTCCATTGTATCATTATCATTCACAATGAAAAAAATACAGTAAATGGTTATTTTATAAAGAAAACTCTTATAACGGGATTACGGGATACATGATAATTTAAAGCGGGTTTCAGGAATTTCCGACTCTTAAAATAGGGTATTAGCTGATTTCATCAAGATTTTTTGCCCTAAAGTCCACGCAAATGAAATTGCGAGGGGGTCAGCTAGTTCATTTATAATTCAAACCAGTAAGTCAAGACTAGAATCGAGAATGACCATTTCTTTTTAGGGTTTTGCCATCGGTTGCAAAACCCTTATGAAATCGCTTTGGGTCTGTTTTGTGTTTTGAATCCTTAATATCTCAGAAACTACTGCAGCTATTGACGTGAAATTTGAAATAATAATACATTTTGTGCGCCCGCACATATTTATAGAAAAATAAATGAAAATAAATAAAAAATCAAAATGAAGATTTTCCATACAAATTTTGAAATCAAAATTTTAAATGGAACGTACAAAGTCAAAAGTGGTATCAAATGAAAGGTACACGTTTGTAGATTTCAAAATAGTTTTTGAAATTTTGGTAGATTTTATACTTTTTAAGATATTTTGAAATAGGTCAAAAAAATGACCGTTCCCCCCCCCCCCCTCTATCTCCGAAGATTGCAGAGCGATCGACGTGATATGTACCAAGTGTTTGTAGATATAGATCTATATTTTACAGGAAAAATATAGAGAAGTCTGTAAAAATAATACTTTTTGAAATATGGTCCAAAAAGGGCGGGAAATATTTCTAAAGGGGTGACTACCCCACCGAGTTGGGTATCAAATGAAAGGTATCAGTTTGTACATTTCAATGCAGTTTTTGAAATTTCGGTAGGTTTTATACTTTTCAAAATATTTCGAAAAAGGTCGAAAATTTGACCGTTCCCCCCCCCCCCCCTATCTCCGAAGATAGGAGAGTGATCTATTTAAAATGTACTAAGCGTTTGTAGATATAGGTCTATATTTTACAGGAAAAATATAGAGAAGTCTGTAAAAACAATAATTTTTGAAATATGGTCAAAAAACGAAATTTTCATACAATGGGGTCTATTTAATTCAAAATCAAAATCAAAATCAAAATCAAAGTGCTTTATTTCCTTTAGACCTTACAGGACTCTTGGACACGTCACAAAATACAAGTTAAATAAGAAATAAAAATGGGAAATAAAGTGATCACTTTGATTAATTGTTCACTTCAATCTTTTTTAGGTAAAGTAAAGAAGCGAACAAGAAACCTTTACCTTGTTAGATTGTTAGTTATAGAGTTGGAGCATAACTCGTCCCAAACTTTTTTGTCGTCTAGATAATCTGATATTTTATAGTAAGCTTTTTTACAAAGTATATTTTTGACAATCCGTTTGAATTTATTTATAGATAATTTTTGCAACTCACTTGGAATTTTGTTGTAGAAGCGTATACATTGCCCTTTAAAAGATACATTAATCTTACGTAGCCTAGTAGTGGGCACAGCCAGTATGTTCTTATTTCTAGTATTTAAATTATGTATATCGCTATTTTTAATGAACTTATTGATATTTTTATGAGTGTACAACAAATTTTCATAAATATATTGACATGTTACTGTCATTATGTTTATTTCTTTAAATTTTTCACGCAAGGATTCTCTGGGACCCATATTATAGATTGCACGAACAGCCCTCTTCTGCAGCACAAATATGGTGTTAATATCTGCAGCTTTCCCCCACAGCAGTATGCCATAAGACATAATACTATGGAAGTAGCTGAAATAGACTAGTCTAGAAGTATCAACGTCTGTAAGATGACGGATTTTTTTGACTGCATACGCTGCAGAACTAAGTCTCTTCGATAGCTTATCTATGTGTGAGCCCCATTGAAGTTTACTATCTAAAGTTATTCCTAAAAATACAGTACTTTCTACTATTTCTAAAGATTCCTCTTTTACCTTTACATCGGCCTTAACTTGTTTTACATTGGGTAGAATAAATCTAATACATTTCGTTTTGGTTTCATTAAGCAGAAGATTATTGACACTAAACCAATTGACTACTTTTGAGATTGCATTATTCACATCGTCGAAGTTTGTATTATGACGTTTCATTTTAAAAATTAGTGAAGTATCATCAGCAAACAATACAATCTCGTGATTATTCCTATCTCTAATTGAGAGTAATATCAAATCAAAGGTATGGATTTCGACTATTCAAAACAGGTTTTGAAAATCGTCTAAGTTTCATACTTAGTGAAATACGTTGAAAAAAGTCGAAAAAATAATTGTAGATACCAACCCACTTACCTACCCACTAATCTCTATAGTAACTGTAATAGTAGTATTTCCACAGCGCCACAAAACCGTTGTTCTCAAAAATTTCAAGTCCATACTCAATGTATTCCACTGCGCTCGAAGAATATTTAGATAATAAGATTATTGAATTCCACCGTGCTCCAAAGAATATGAGAAGAGTAATGTATCCTGGATAATCCACACAGCATCATTTAGCGACAAACTAAGCAAGCTTGTGTAATTGGTACTACTACGATAGCTGTTATACTTAATAAAGTACATATAAGTATCACATTAGATGATTTATTTTTGTGGACGTAGAAAAGGACTAGAACACTCGAACAATCTGCAGATCTTACAAATATTAGTCCCGAGGCGGGAACCAAACCGCAACCTCCTGCGTTGTAAGCCCACCACGCTAACAGGTCGTCGATATAATTGTAGGTACAGTGCGCGTCAGATATAAGTACCCCCTGTCTCAATTTATGTGGGTCATAATAGTTGTTATTTTTGGGAATTTCAGACTTTGAGTATTATGGGTGGGCGGTTCAAAAAAGGAAATTTTTGCATGTGAAAATTTGTGATAAGTTACAAGGGAATTAGGAGTAGTCGTAAATATTTTGTAGTCAAGGGGGGTACTCAATTCTGACGCTTACTGTACCTACCTAAACGACAAAGTTCAAAACCCTCGGCGCGCGAGTTACACTCGCACTTGTCGTACTTGTTTCACCAAGATTATATTTAGATCTACCCTCAAAAACTCCTTTTTTTCTCATCCAGTGTAAAGAGATCAGATCTACCCTTTAAAACTTCTTTTTTTCTTATCCAGTGTAAAGAGATCCCATAAATAAAAATCCGCTGTCGAACACTAATAACATAAAATTTCGATGCGTTGATAACTGGTTCGTTGGTTTAGTTGGTTGGTGCTTGCGTTACTTGTTGTGTGGGCGATTGGATATCTGGTTCGCTTCCCACTGGGTGATACATTTTTGTTTCTTAGTATTTGAGTAAAAGATTTGTAAATCGTACAGTGATTTGCAGTGTAAACTTTAGCTATTAGGGGGGTTACCAATTAATGCTTCTGTCTGTACATTACAATACAGTTTTTGAAATTTCGATAAGTTTTATACTTTTCCAAATATTTTGAAAAAGGTCGAAAAATTGACCATTCCCCCCCCCCCTATCTCCGAAGATTGCAGAGTGATTGATGTAAAATGTACTAAGCGTTTGTAGATATAGATCTATATTTTACAGGAAAAATATAGAGAAGTCTGTAAATATAATACTTTTTAAAATATGGTCAAAAAACTAATTTTCATACAATGGGGGCTATTTAATTGAGAGTAATATCAAATCAAAGGTATGGATTTCGACAATTCAAAACAGGTTTTGAAAATCGTCTAAGTTTCATACTTAGTGAAATAGGTTGAAAAAAGCCGAAAAAAAATTGTAGGTACCCACTTACCTACCCACTAATCTCTGTAGTAACTGTAATAGGAGTTCCACAGCGCACCAAAACTGTTGTTCTCAAATTTTTTGAGAAGAGATAGGTATTTACCTATCCTTGATAATCCACATAGCATCATTTACCCATGTTATTGGTATTAATTACTACGATAGCTGTTATAGTTAATAAAGTATAAGTATCACTTCAGATGATTTATTTTTGTGTACTGAAAAGGACTAGAACACCCGAACAAATAATCTGAAGATCCTACAAATATTAGTCCCGAGGCAGGAATCAAACCTCAACCTCCTGCGTTGTAAGCCCACCGCGCCAAGAGGTTGTCATATACGTACCTACCTAAACGACAAAGTTCAAAACCCTCGGCGCGCGAGTTACACTCGCACTTGTCGTACTTGTTTGTAGTACAAAGATAGTCTGTATGTCAGCCGCCTGTCCCCATAGCAAAATACTATAGGACATAATACTATGGAAGTAACTGAAATAAACTAACCTAGCTGTATCTTCGTCGGTAATATATCTAATTGTTCGAACTGCATAGGCAGCTGAACTAAGTCTGCCTGCGAGAGCATCAATTTGCGGTCTCCATTGAAGAGAGGAATCAATATGTAGCCCTAAGAAAATGGTAGAGTCTACAAGAGGAATGATCTCATCCCTTAGCATAATTTTAGCAGGGAAATCTCTTACATTGGGTAACATGAATTTTATGCATTTGGTTTTTTAGCATTTAGTAAGAGATTATTGGCGGTGAACCAATCTAGTATTTGTGAAAGAGAACTATTAACATCGTCATAATTATTTTTATTCCTGTCAACTTTAAAAATCAACGAAGTATCATCAGCAAATGAGACTATATCACAAAGATCTTTCGCTAAAAAAAAGGGTGATTATTTACATATACTAAAAATAGAAATGGTCCTGATATTGATGCTTGCGGAACGCCTAATTAAATCTTTGAACCCCTAGATCTTTCTTTACCAATATCAACTTTTTGAACTCTATCAGATAGATATGATTGCATTAAGGTCCAGTGCCTTTAATACCATAGTGTTTCAATTTCATAATTAGAGTACCATGATCTACACAGTCAAAAGCTTTAGAAAGGTCACAAAACTTGATGCACTCGTCCCTCAACATTTTCACCAGATTGTGAAGGGTCTCGTCAGCGTCATCAGTGGGTTCCAAGGCACCGAATCTATCCCCGAGAAGCTGCTGAAACTTCTCGGTACCCGCCATGATTTTGATTGGGTTCGGTCGGAGCGTGAACTTCATCAGACGGTTTCTTTCAAGCTTCAGATTGATATTCAGAGAGCCTCGAAGGAGTCGGTGATCAGATCTGGTATTGAACCTGTCAATCACTGAGACATCTCTAAATAAATGCTTGCTATCCGTCATGAAGAAGTCGATCTCATTTTTTGTTACAGAATCGGGACTCCGCCATGTCCACTTCCTTTGGGGCTGTTTCTTAAAGAAAGAGTTCATTAAGAACAGCCCCTCCTCCTCAAGGAAGATGACAAGCATTTGTCCCCTGTGATTTCGAATACCAAAACCATGCGGGCCTATTCGGGATTCACTGCCAGTCTGGGTTCCAACCTTGCCGTTTAAGTCCCCCATAACAACGTTGAAGTGAGCCTTGGTGATGTGATGTAAAGCTTTGGATATGTCTTCGTGCATATCCTCCACTTCATCATCCGAGTGTGCCGAGGTCTGTGCGTAGACCTGAATGACCTTCAAGCTGTAGCGCTTAGGATCAGGTACGCTACCCTGGTCGACACACTGGAGATTTATTCCACGTTGTTAGAGGGGCCTTATTGACGAGGAAACCTAAGCAACCCTGGGATGTTTTATCACCCTCGCGAAAGTAGAGAAGATGGCCCAAGTCTAGGGTTACGGTGTCCTCCCCCTCTCTACGGACTTCACATAACCCCAGAACATGCCATTTAATGTTATCTAACTCCACTTCCAACTGCGCTAGATGGTGATCAAGCCTCAGAGTGCGTCCGTTGCCAGGGTCAGATGTGTGGTGAATGGTAGCCTGGGGTAGCCCGGAGATTCTTCGCACCCCCTGCCCCGCCGTTACCATGGCCGTTACCATGGCCAGGAATAGCGAGGCGGCCGAGAACTGGGGGCCATTTTATGGCTGGTTTTATCATATTGGGGATATTGCCCATAATCCCCACGCTGGGCATGTAGGTTGGGGATCGCAGTCCAGTGAAGTTGTTCTGCAGAGGGCGCTGCTGCCCGCCCCTCGGTGTGTTTCCCTTAGTCGCCTCTTACGACACCCAACGGGAAGAGTTGGGGTGGCAGGATGGATACGAACAAATGGATACGTACTCGATGTTTATACATGCTTTGGAGCTTCTCCAAGCGACTCTGACTCAGCAAACAGCGCAGTGAACGGGAGACTCGGCAGAGGAAACAAGTTTTCCAACTCTATCAAGAGAGATAGTGGAAGTCCTCAACTGGATTGGAAAGGAAGAAGGTACCAAGTCCCAGTATCCTATGGTTTCGGCGCCCGCCGAAGGGAGTATAGCGGATGTAAATCCCGGCCGAGATTTGCTGGAAGTTATTCTGTGCGCCAACACTGAGTGTATAAATACGGAGCGACTATTGGTATGCTTGCTGATGCGAGATCCTCGCAGATTATGGTCGGGCCAGCCGCTAGGGCGTCAAACATGAGGATCTCACCCATTAACGGAAGATATGGAAAATTACGTAATAAAAACAGTCAATATGTGGGTCCTGGAAACAGAAAATTCCATGTCACCGCTGATCCCGCGGTGTAACGTCACATCGTATAAGTGGGGGACAAAATCTGTCGTGACGCAAGGGGCATTTCTAGCGATTTAGTGCAGAAACTGGCGTAATTCGACTAAATGCCTGCGTCCGGCTCGGGCGCGTGCAGCCGATGTTACAAGATAGAACTGGCAATGCCTAAGCGTCTAGTCCGAGTTGTGCGCAATTCCTTTCGAACTACTTTGAATAATATAACAACCAACCATTGAACTCGATGATAGCTTTCAAATGATTTGAAGCTATTCGTTGCACTTTGTTAAGACATCAGCTGTCGTGTTCGTGCGTCCCTGAAGAAAAGGAAACGTTAAAATTAAAAACAACCCACAGTTTACGTTGGGGTTTAAACTAGAAAAATACACTATATTGGTTCTCCCCTTTAACTGGATGTAATTATGTAATGCATTAACGCCACAACCCTCTTCAGACAGCACTACACGACAAACGGAAAATAGTCACATAAATGTGTACCTGACGATGCTGTTGTTATGGATCGATTAAATCATTATTACATGGAATAAGAATAATTCAGAGAGGCTTTTGTCCATAGTGTACGTAATCTACTTAAATAATGATTTTTGATCACATTAATAAATTAAAAACAGAAAAAACATATTTCCCTAAAAGTATTAATAGCGCTATGGTATGTATCTGCACTACCATAGCACATGCTGAGTGGAGCCCTATTTTGTCCGTTTTTTTAAATTTATTAGTTTAAGGTTTATTTATAATGCATTCTTGTGTATTTTCTGGCAAAATAAAATTTATTTGAATTTGAATACTATGTATTAGCAATATTTATTACAACTTATTATTACTATTTATTTAATATATAGCTGGCAGTGTATGCATCCAGATACATATCCTAATTTATGGTCTAGCTGGCAAAGTGCACCTGTGGATACGTGGATACTAATATGAAAATACTTTCGCAAAAAGTTTCAGCAGTATTGGCCAAAAACTAATTACATTACGTTACAACCTTTGGGACGCGGTGGGCGAAAGTCGGTCTGCAACGCAGGAGGTTGCGTGTTCGATTCCCGCCTCGGGACAAATGTTTATACGATTTGAAAAAAATTGTTTAGGGTGTTCTGGTCATTTTCTATGTATGTATGTATCCGTGTAATTTATTGTATTACGTATATTAGTCATCTAGTACACATAACACAAGCTCTGCAATATTATAAAATAGATAGATATTTTTTTTATACATAGAAAACGACCAGAACACCCTGAACAAATATCTGCAAAAATTGTCCCGAGGCGGGAATCGAACCCGAATTATTATAGTGCATTCATACTCACATGATTCGAATAGGAAAATTAGACGTAGGTATTTGTCGTATTTTAAGGCTTCACCTCGTTAGTGTCTACGTGTCTACTGACATTCTATGCCTATATTCTTCGGTTATCGAAATCGTATGTCGAAAACGTATGCGCACAATTAATACTAAGGCCTCGGCATTTTTTATTATTATTTAAGCAGGCATTTTACAGAATAATGGATTGCTATGTATAATATAGTTATGTAGGTAAGGTACATTTGAATTTTCATAGTAACGTGCTAATAGCAAAAAAACTTAGAAGTTTTCACAAGTAAAATAGCTTTTAGGAACAACCGCACTATCATTGTCTATTGGGTATACCTCATTTAATGAATTTACCTAACGACAGTCAGTAGCCACCTACTTACTCCTTAGTACTTTGATGCTAAACAGAGGTAAATAATACCTAATCCAAACTCGGTTCTAATTAAGGATATTAAACCACTGCCCATAAATTAATAATAACAGCGGTTGTTACCTTAGATATTTCCCTCTAGAACGAGGTAGGTACAACTTGTTATAAAACGCAGTAAAGATGACGCTGAGTGAAAAACGTGATGGAGCCAGCACGTGTTTTGTTGGTAAACATAAAGTGTTGACAAAATATTCCAAAAGGCAAAGCACGGGTATTCTTGTCTAAAATAAAAAATCAAAATCAAAGTGCTTTATTTCCTTTAGACCTTACAGGACTCTTGGACACGTCACATAATACAAGTTAAATAAGAAATAAAAATGGGAAATAAAGTGATCACTTTGATTAATTGTTCACTACAATCTTTTTAAGGTAAAGTAGAAACCTTTACCTTGTTAGATTGTTAGTTTTAGAGTTGGAGCATAACTCGTCCCAAACTTTTTTGTCGTCTAGATAATCTGATATTTAATAGTTAGCCTTTTTGCAAAGAATATTTTTGACAATCCGTTTGAATTTATTTATAGATAATTTTTGCAACTTACTTGGAGTTTTGTTGTAGAAGCGTATATACTTTAAAAGGTACATTAATCTTACGTAGCCTAGTAGTGGGCACAGCCAGTTTGTTCTTATTTCTAGTATTTAAATTATGTATGTATATCGCTATTTTTAATGAACTTATTGATATTTTTATGAGTGTACATCTAATTTTCATAAATACACTCGAGAGCAATGAATCCGGGTCATTTTTAGGGTTTTGCCATCGGTTGCAAAACCCTTATGAAATCGCTTTGGGTCTGTTTTGTGTTTTGAATCCTTAATATCTCAGAAACTACTGCAGCTATTGACTTGAAATTTGAAATAATAATACATTTTGTGCGCCCGCACATATTTATAGAAAAATAAATGAAAATAAATGAAAAATCAAAATGAAGATTTTCCATACAAATTTTGAAATCGAAATTTTAAATGGAACGCACAAAGTCGAAAGTGGTATCAAATGAAAGGTACTCATTTGTAGATTGCAAAATAGTTTTTGAAATTTCGGTAGATTTCATACTTTTTAAAATATTTTAAAAATGGTCAAAAAAATGACCGTTCCCCCCCCTATCTCCGAAGGTTGCAGAGCGATCGACGTGATATGTACCAAGTGTTTGTAGGTATTGATCTATATTTTATAGGAAAAATATAGAGCAGTCTGTAAAAATAATACTTTTTGAAATATGGTCAAAAAAGGGCGGGAAAAATTTCTAAAGGGGTGACTACCCCCCCGAATTGGGTATAAAATGAAAGGTATTGGTTTGTACATTCCAATGCAGTTTTTGAAATTTCGATAGATTTTATACTTTTGATATATTTTGAAAAAGGTCGAAAAATTGACCGGTACCCCCCCTCTATCTCCGAAGATTGCAGAACGATCGATTTGATATGTACCAAGTTTTTGTAAGTATTGATCTATATTTTACAGGAAAAATATAGAGAAATCTGTAAAAATAATAATTTTTGAAATATGGTCAAAAAAGGGCTGGAAAAATTTCTAAAGGGGTGACTACCCCACCGAGTTGAAAATCAAATGAAAGGTATCAGTTTGTACATTTTAATGCAGTTTTTGAAATTTCGATAGGTTTTATACTTTTCGAAATATTTTGAAAAAGTTCGAAAATTTGACCGTTTCCCCCCCCCCCCCTCTATCTCCGAAGATAGCAGAGTGATCTATATAAAATGTACTAAGCGTTTGTAGATATAGGTCTATATTTTACAGGAAAAATATAGAGAAGTCTGTAAAAACAATACTTTTCGAAATATGGTCAAAAAACGAATTTTAATACAATGGGGGCTATTTCATTGAGAGTAATATCAAATCAAAGGTATGGATTTCGACAATTCAAAACAGGTTTTAAAAATCGTCTAAGTTTCATACTTAGTGAAATACGTAGAAAAAAGTCGAAAAAATAATTGTAGGTACCAACCCACTTACCTACCCACTAATCTCTGTAGTAACTGTAATAGTAGGGTTCCACAGCGCCACGAAACCGTTGTTCTCAAAATTTTAAAGTCCATACCCAATGTATTCCACTGCGCTCGAAGAATATTTAGATAATAAGATTATTGAATTCATGAATTCCACCGTGCTCCAAAAAAATATGAGAAGAGTAATGTATTCTGGATAATCCACACAACATCATTTAGCGACAAGCTAAGCAAGCTTGTGTAATTCGTACTACTATCTGTTATACTTAATAAAGTATATATAAGTATCACATTAGATGATTTATTTTTGTGTACGTAGAAAAGGACTAGAACACTCGAACAAATAATCTGCAGATCTTACAAATATTAGTCCCGAGGCGGGAATCAAACCGCAACCTCCTGCGTTGTAAGCCCACCGCGCTAACAGGTCGTCAATATACGTACTACCTAAACGACAAAAGTTCAAAACCCTCGGCGCGCGAGTTACACTCGCACTTGTCGTACTTGTTTTTCTTTGAGTGACCCGGATTCATTGCTCTCGAGTGTATATTGACATGTTACTGTCATTATGTTTATTTCTTTGAATTTTTCACGTAAGGATTCTCTGGGACCCATATTATGGAGTACAAACGCACATGATAAGGAGGTGTCATGGTAATTTTTCTACCTTCATATTTTTTCACCTTATTTTTTTATTTTATTATAATACAATGTATGATAAGGAGGTGTCATGGTAATGTTTCCACCTTCATATTTTTTCACCTTTTTCACCAATACAATGTATTATAATAAAATAAAAAAAATAAGGTAAAAAAATATGAAGATAGAAACATTACCATGACACCTCCTTATCATGTGCGTTAGATTTATATTAGCTGAATTTAATTTATCCCACCCCTTAATCACATTTAATTTCACTCTTCGACATGAATGTGCTTTATGATAGTTCGAACATCTGGGTAGGTGAATATTATACGTATCCCATGCCCCATACCAAGGAGGAGAAACTAGATTATGAAAAGGAATATATCCACCAGGCTCTCTGAACACATACGCACCGTAAATAATGTAGTCACCAAGAGCTCGGCGGTAGAAGAACACTGTATAGAAGGACGACCATTTAATTAAATTCGTTTTAACAAAGCCACACAGGATTGTGCTTGTTTAAGAAAAAAAAATGTTTATTACTAATTACGCGAGGCGCAATAGAGATCGGAGGATGGCCTAATCCAATAGACACGGTAGACATACCGACTTGGAAGCCGTGTTTCAATGGGAAGTCGGACAACAGTAAAAAATAAAATTAAAAGGTTTTTTGCAGTATCTTTTTTACTTAACATTAATGTATTCGGGAGGTCCCATTTAAGCAAACGTTTGCTTGTGTTCGGATCTGCTCTTGGCAGTGACGTATGTTAACCTTAAAAGATACCAAGACTTAAAAGCTTTAAAAGCTTAAAAGTAGTCTTGAACTAGACTTAACAAAAAATAAAGACTAATCTTAAATATAAATAAAGAAAATTAAAAGTTATATAATATCGTGCTAATCACTATAAAGTAAATTACGTACAAAATTATTTAGCAGTTGACCTAGAGTAGATACAGAAATTCTAATCTTTTTTTTATCATTTAAAACCTCTATTATATCTCTCTGGTAGTTCAGTGTACAATCGCAAACGTTTCCACCACTATCTAGTCTATATATAATTATTATCTAGCATCTTGTCATAATCCATATAATCTAGCAACTGTGTTTCAGATGGCAACATCTTTCCTATTTCAGAGTACATACTTATTTTGCAGTTCTACGAAAAAGAAGTAGTTATGCGAAGAAGAAAAATTACAATAATAACTAGAACATAAAACAACTCTTAGTACCGATTAACACTAAGTATAAACAGTTATAATAGTCCGATAATTACAGCCATTTTTAAACAGAAAAATTTGAAATTCCAAATTATTCTTAACTCTGTTTAACGATACAAAGGCATAGAGTACCTTAAAGGTGAGGAGTGAATTAGATATTGATTTTTCTCCTGTTCAACGTTCTAATTATAAAACTAGATGGGGATGAAAGCTGCCTGTCCGTTGACACGAAGAGGAGAGGAGTGGAGAAGAACTGAGTCAATATTAACTAACGCACATGCACGAATATCTGCTTCCTTGGACATAGATCTGCAAACTCGTTTACAATTAAGACAGGACCGCAAACGGGGCAAGGAATCTTAGCGTATTTCATACAAAAAAAGCTCCGCATCAATGGGCAGATAATCTAGTCTCGAACTCCGCTCCGCATTACACTCGTTCTTGTCTGATCTGTGCCTCGCTTGCATCAATGGACAGGCAGCTTTACTCAGTCTCATGAAAAATATTTGTGAAACAAAAATAAAAGTCCACACGCAGCCCTGTGGCCAAACTTGGAACTATTTTTTAAATACTTTCACACCCTTGGTTAGATGGCGCTGCAGTTACAACAGTTACGAGTCAGTTCTACAATTTTCCTATAGATATAGAGCTGTAGCTGTAGTTTAGCTTTACTAATATTTTAATAGTAAAAAATACTGTTTGTATATCTGAATTAAACAGCCCCGAAACTACTGCACCGATTTGAAAAATTATTTCACATTTAGAATCCTACATTATCCCTGATAGGACTGTTAGTATTTTTACGTTATTAGGTAGGTAGGTACCTACTTAATTGTTTTATTGTATTAAGTTTGGTAATTTTTTCTGCGAAGATTTTCTAGCATTATTTATTTAAATTACTACTTCCAATATTAATCAGCCTCTTGAAAAAAACCTGCGACATGATTTTAAGGTCTCTGTGTAGTACCAACCTGTGGCCAAAGTTGGTACTAGCTACTGAATATTTTCAGTAAACGTACATACCCTTGTTAAATGCTGCCGTAGCCAAAGCAGTTGCGAATAAGTTCTAGAATTGCCCTTAGATGGAGCTGTAGCCGCAATTCCTGAATATCAAAAAGCATTTACGGATAATTCTGACAACAAAATGACTGAATAGAATATTACTAAATAATGAAAATGAAGTGATTTAAAAATTATAAAAGTGGGTCTACGTACCTACGAATTATTAAATGACATCAGGTTTTCATGGGTTACTTTTAGCACAGGATAACATAATCCCTGATAGGGAACTTACTAAAACAATTGTAAAAAATAACTATCATTTTCATATAAGTCAAAATAAGCGTAGAAACTCGGGATTGCAATCCCCACAAAGGAATGAGAACCCATTAGAGTTACCGGTCACAATGCACATTAATAACAGAACAAGTATTGACGCAAAAAATTCAGTTATAAAGTCAACAAGAATTGCACTGATGTGATAGGTTTACGCTGAACGCTTTCATACTTTGTATAAAATATTTCATAATTGCACCATGAATACTAAATGCTAATTTATATTTATACACGTTGATACTAGTTTAAAACAGGGAAAAAGCTGAGACCAGCATTTGGACATTTTAACACGTATCAATGTGTAACTGTTTCCGATTGCGTTACGGAATTCAACAACGACAAGCAGATTTCTTCTCTTCCCAGATTGAGATTTTTTTTTAATTTTAGACAGATTTTAATTGAACACTTGATGAGATTGCGAGTTGAGACAAGCTTATACATAAGCTTAATGTATACGGGCGCCTAAATAAGCGTCGTATTACCTTTGGATAAGTACATGCAAGCGTGGCATGCATGTTATTAAGTCCAATCAATCTAGAAGTTCTTATACGGAGAATGTTGCATTAAATCCGGTTTCGGGAATTCCGATGAAATAAGATAAATCCATCATCATGGATGATGGATTATAAATAAATAAATAATAAAATAATAAATTTATAATCAATAATTATAAATCTTGGATTTATCTTCATCATCATCATCATGATGATGATGATGAAGATAAATCCAAGATTTCGGATGAATAATGACGGATTAACTAGCGATTAAACTTTTCAAAACGATTATTAATAATTGCGGCTGATTTAACTCGTTTGCCAAAATGTTAACTTTTCCTGTGAAGTTCGCGCGAATATCAAAAGAAAATTATTTGTAAATGTTAGAAGTGTTTTTTATTCAATTCTGTGCAGTATGATTTTGTGTACCTACGTACCAGTAAGCCAAGCACGGGGATTGTTCTCTAGGGTAGAATAGAAAATATTGACATCGCATCGCCATACATTGCGTTCATTATTGAAGTTGAAGAAATAATTTCAAATAATATACACATTCGATGACAAAGTGACGTAGTTTTTGTCTTTTCTACCTTAGACAAGAAAGCCCGTGCTTGCCCTAGATTTAGGTAAAATTACTATAGCCTCACACAATTACAAAACACTTGGCACCTAAGGCGCACTTACGCCAGGTTATGCTTACACGGTTAACTAAGAGTTAGGTACTACTTCTGAGTTAAAATCTCATTTTGTCTTGTTTCACCAAGAGTTGAGACGTACACTACTAGTAAATTTTAAAATTTTTTAACTCGCTTATGAAGAGGAATATAGTAATGCGAGGATTAAGTCATTTTACAAATACAACTACAAAAATACTTTATTGTACACCAGAAATAGAACATAACAGAAGACATTATATAAGACAAGTAGGTACAATGGGCGGCCTTATCGCTTAGAAGCGTCTCGCGCGCGAATCTCTTCCAGGCAACCTTTGGATGGAAAGAATTATTTGGATATAAAAAGGCAGGGGGTGTACCAAATTAATACATACATACTATCAATACTTAAAAAGATTTTACTCTGGGTTAGTAATACAAAAAATACCAATGACGAATTATCATTGGTAATTATTGATGATAATGGGAGTAGTGAGTTTTGTTTGCCCAAAGATTTCATAATCTAGTGTACAAAAGGGAAAACAGATAATACTTTTAAGCAATTACAAAGCTCACGTGATAATCATTCCAGTTCTTACACAAAGACCTACATTATTATCTATATATATCTATATATCTATACTTATAATAAAACTGTAACAGGTCCAATTCTGTACATTGCAGATATTTTGAAAATTTTTTTTGGAGGGTAGTCTATTATCGATACCGAATCCAAAACTACATTTTTTCGTTCAAGTCTGTCTGTCTGTCTGTCTTTCTGTCTGTCTGTCTGTCTGTCTGTCTGTTTCTTAAACGCGCATCACGCCGAAACTACTTGGTATATTCGAATGAAACTTGGGGCGGTTTGAGGTGATACTACGAGGAAGGACATAGGATACATTTTATCCCGGAACTCAGTAAGGTTCCCGTGGGAGAGAGATGAAAGTAAAGTTCCTTGACCGCGCATCACACCGAAACTGCTGAATGTATTCGAATGAAACTTCGCACGATTTAAGTTCATACTACGAGTAAGGACATAGGATACATTTAATCAATTCAATTTATTTATTGCAAGAAATATGGTCATAATACAAGGTCACATCAGAATAGGTAGTGTCACATACTTCACCAAAACACATTGGCATGCAAACAATTTCTAAAAATAGCTAAAGCTACAACGTAATTTAAAAATTATTTAAATTAATAAGGCACATAATATTTTATAAACATGTCAATAATTGCTATTGATTTTTCAAATTGAGGTCCATGAGTTCTTTGACACTATAGAAAGCTTTTCCAATGAGCCATAGTTTTAACTTTTTTATAAATATTGTTAAAGGTAAATCTTTGATGTCATTTGGAATCTTATTATATATAGAACCACACATAGCATAACAGTTCTTTTTATATAAGGCTGTCTTAGGAGTTCTAGACAGATCAATTTGTTCAGGGTTACGTACACGTCTAGGGTATATATCCCTAGCTTTAGTAAATAAATTCGAATGTTCCTTTACAAAAGCAGCCTCTAGAATATACATACTGGGCAATGTTAGTAGTTTTAATTTAATGAAGATAGGCCTGCACGATTCCCATGGAGGTATTCCGACAATTGCGCGTACACATTTTTTTTGAGCAATGAAGGCAAGATCTTTGTTTGAATGTAGCAACGGAGCATATGTAGGCATGCAAGACATCACAATTTATATGCTCTAAAATTAGCTATAAAACCCATAAGATCACTGAGAGCTCAAAATCCGTGGTCATGACAATACAAGGGCAAAGTAAAATCGAAAGTGTGTAGCGTGTCTACTTTCACTTACATTGTACTATGCCGTGGAAACGGTTCAAGGTCGGGCTATTCCAGTTTAGGTTTTGGTTTCGTTTTGCGAAAACGTTAGAAATGTAGGTAGATAAACAAGGTTTTACTGGTTTTACTAAGCTTTGCTTGCTCCCACAAATGGCACCTATAAATCGTGTAGGCAACGATTGTGGTAGAAAATATCATGCTAAGTTAATCTAAGCCTTAGGTACCTAATAAACTTCTTAAGGACTAAATTAAAGAAGTTCCACGTCTACCTAAAATCCGTATTAAAAATCAACTAAGTATGAACAAATAAAAATAGACTTCTTGAAAGTGATTTAACTTTAGCTAGGTACCTAACATAGAAACGCAACTAAACTGGGTACCACAAATCATCCAGCTTGGCATACACCATCCGTGAAGTAAATAAAACAGCTGACTTGAGAAGTTCCCTCCCAAGTAATCTATTGTTCCAGTACGTATAGCCGCCTATCATCCTGGGGAAATTGTACAAACGCAAGAAAGATCTTTAACTAGCCAGAAAAACCTTCCTTGTCTTAGCAAAGAGGGACCAAAAAGACAACTGTACTCCTTTCTCACTCTTATAAGTGGCAAAAGAAAAATCTTATATGTCAACGATTGTCATAAGCTTGTACAAAACTATTTTGCCTATGAATTAACAATAATACAAGTTTTCGAGGATAAGAATGAGGATTCGGTAGAAAATTATAAAAAGTCGAAGCTAGCCAATATTTGTTCTATAACCTCGTCTATTCTATAATATCGTTAAAATTTTATTTTGTTATCTACTTCAGTAACAAAAAAATATAATATAATTCTATTTTTAAAAGTATACTAACAATTATTGGATGGATTTGATTTCTAACTTAACAATAATACTATCAAAGTCAACATTGCATTAGTACTTTTTAATAAATTATGTTTTGTACGTAAATTACCAAGGAAAATTACAATAAATAACCAAATAAGAACAAGTATTTACAATTGAGCTAACTACAGACTGTTGCAAAATAACTACAGGTAGCTCAACTGATCCATATTAATACCAGTCGGAGGTCTATCGTAAGTCCGTATGGCAATACTAATGCGCTGTGCAAGGCACTGACCAGCTCTCGGATCGCACTTCGCTTTCGTCGACCAGACGCTTTGACAAAGGACCCCCCCAATGAACAATCGTTAAAGCTGGCATGGCGAGATATCCTTAGTACACGATAAAGCTTGACAGCAGTACAGCACTGGCCAATGCTGTATGCAGTTCTTGTCTGCCTCATCAATATGAGGCACACAAGAACTAGCACCCAACGAAGAAATGTTGCGGTACGGATAGTTACTGGATCCAATAAAGTTATATGCAAGCCACTGTTTTATGCAAGATGTGCTTGCGACCTATATGTGGTGAGATTCATTTAGAAACGGCCAGGAAACGGGCATTATCTGCTGAGCTGTAATACGTTTATATCAAACAATTACATGTCAACTCACATAGAGTCCTATCCCATTGCCGTTTTGACAAAAGAGATTTTGGGGGAGCAGCATCGGGGCAAGCCGTTCGAGCTAAACACGAAATTTAAAATGAATTTTTTTCTTTAAATAATGACCTAGTACTGAACGCAATCGAAGACAGGAACGCTAGTAGTAGGGCTACACTCGCAATTTTTCAAATACCCAAGCCTCAAAATTAGGCAAGAGGGAGACCTGCGACCATGCCTTATCCAAATTGATATTCAAAACCGATAAATTATTCTTCACTATGTAGTTTAAGCTTTCCAAGAGCTCGGTGTGTTTCCAAAGTTGACAACTTTGGAGCCATTATATCATAAAAACTTGCAAAGAAAATTTTCAAATGAGTACTTTCATTTTTATAATTTTGTAAGTCACTGATAGTTCACGTAGCCTAGTTGCACGAATCGCATTTTTTTTTGTTTGAACTTCAGAATTGAATAAAATTACCTCTATATTTATTAGATAACTCACTCCAACAAAGTTCTCTTAAAATTGCCGAATAGAATCAGATTTTAAATTTCTAGTACTTTATCTGTTATGCTTACAAAATAAGCACTTAGACAAGTCAATGTTTTGAAACTTACGCGATCTGAACACATAATGATTAGTAATTAACGGGTATTTATCCCGTCAGAGTCATCTCGTGACCACGACAGAGTGCAAACCTGTTGAAACGTCGAGAAAAGAAGAAGAAGAAAGGAGGAAGAAGAAACGCGATAAATACCCCTTAATTACTAATTATTAGACAAGTCAAATTTTATAAAGTAAATTATTTTAAAATAAGAAAATATTATTGATTCTCTAATACCGTTGCAGAACGGCTACAAAGAAGTTGCACCCTTAGTCGCAATTGCATACGCTCCAGACGTTTTATACGGTGTGGCCACTTAGCGCCACATCCGTTCCTTTAAGGGTTTTAAGCACGATATAGACCTCCATTCTTGCAATCACTAGTTACAATAATTTATATACGATCTAAAGCCTATAAACTGCTCGTTGGGTAGTGATACCACACCTACGGAATGCAATAAATTGAATATTTAAACGAAATATGATCAATTTGAGAAAAAAATATATTTGGTAGGTACTTCACAAAGACTTCCTCCTCTCTCTTCTTACTTACTATGTACCCAACAGTACACTGTTGGGTAAAATATGAATAAAAACTACTTTGTATACACCTGTAGAATGCAATAACTTATTGAATACTTATTGAGTCAATACTCAAAATGCCCTGCAGACCGACTTGGATGATATCTGTCAAAGGTCAATAGTACATAGTCAAGGCACACCGTGTCCAAGAGTCCTGTAACGTCTAAAGGAAATAAAGCACTTTGATTTTGATTCTTTGACAGATATCATCCAAGTCGGTCTGTATGGCATTTTCAACTCCAACCTTCTACAAGATTTGAACTAACATTTATCTATGCAATACAATCATAAATAAATGATCATGATGTCCTCTTAGTATAATCTTCAGGCATATTCGGGAAACAAGGTGCGCAACATATTCAAGTGCCAAGTGTGCGCACAAACATCGGTGCACTCTCATAATCCGATGGGATGACAGACTCTCTAGTGAGATTCTTGGAGAATGCCCTCCAAAACATGCTTCTGCCTACTGGCAATGGAACATGTTGCTCGCAATTCTATGTTAATAGACTTAAATTTAACGTCCATTTGATAGTTATAGTAAGATGCCTATCATATCGGTCAACTTTGTTGTGTAGTTTTTCAAAATAGGCTTCCAGAATCAACTGGGAAGCTCTCAAAGCCTTCATACTATGGATACAACGCAGTATTTACATGGGCTTTTGCAAGCTCGTCACGTTTCCCGCATAGCAATTCAATGATATGTCTTGACTTAATATATTAGGTACGTACCTACATAATTCATTTAGTTAAGGATTGTCTGTTAGTTTCACATGTATCTAGATCAGAATTCTAAGGAATTAGTTTATAGTGTACTCTGTACTCAAAGTTCTAACAAGCTCTGTGGCGCGGTGGGCGAAGGTTCGCCTGCCACGCAGTAGGTTGCTGGTTCGATTCCCGCCTCGGGACAAATGTAAGGAGCAGATATTTTTCCAGCGAGTTCTGGACAAATATCTGCATAATATAATATTTTCTATTATAGATATCATACATCTATTATACTAAAAATATATATCTATGTATATTGTATTGAATAAATCAGTCATCGAGTAAGGTCCATCGGGTTAAGAACGAATGCTTTTTTTAGAAAACCATTAGTATGTTACAAAATATTTTTTTTCTCGGCTTTAAGAATGCTGGCCCAACTACAAAAATACCAAAGTTTTGTTGAAAACATAGGCCTATAAACCAGAGTTTTTGACAATTCTCTAAACGTAAAGATGACAGAGCTAGGTCTGACTAAAGTTACAATATTTTTTTGAAAACTCAGGGAAAGATCGGACGTTGACGGGGTAACTTGGGAATACCTTCTAAAACCGCTTCTGTAGCTCTGATCTTAAGCGCTATCACATAGAAATATCCGGTCTTAACCAAGAAAAACACAGATACCTATTTTTCTATATAATTGTTAATATGTCAAGTTTTAGAGCTGAAAACATTTTTCTTTTGCTTTTATATGAAGATCCGAACTTTACCCATTAAAATTTGAACGGGGAGTGGTCGGATCTCAGTCCACAGACGGTTTTAGGGTGTCTAATACACTGAAATTTGTTAACAAGTTGCCATATGATGGCTTTATGATATAAAACTCGTAAAAAATACAGCAGTTACACTAGAATTTCAAACAAAAAGTCGACGGGGTCAGTCCGGATTTTGAAAAAATTACACTTTATGTACCTTTCCCATTTTGCACAAAATAACACATCCACCTCAGCGACTGACGGTAACTGAGGAGAGGGGCTCGACAAAATGGCGTTTCTGACTATGTTACCAACATCTTAAAAACACCCTAGATTAGGGAGTTATTAGATTTATCCGTTCTTAACCCGAATACGATCTTCCCCCGATACACAATACCCGTAACACAAGCTCTTGGTGCTAGTTGATGTGATGATTAACCTCCAGTTTTTTTTATTTAATTTATTATTATTACAAACCTGAAAATGATAAATCATTCTGATTCACTTTGAACTGAGACAATCGTATAGATTTTGATACAGTCTCCAGCAAGCGCATTCTGTAAACGTTCAAACTCGAATTCACTCAAGTGACTACCAATAATAACTGTTCAAATTGAACGCTATTTGGTCAAATAAACATCGAATCTTCTTTATTTGACAAGTGAGTTCGATTTTATCTTTCGAAATGAGTTTCATTCCCAGAATGCGCCTTCAGTCTGCGATTAAAATAACTCCTGTCTGAATGAAAGCCAGACAAAAGGATAAAGGTCAAGGTCGGTCACAGATGACAGTACAGTAGCACTCCGCAATGCGGTCTGCTCCTTGCGGAGTGATAATAAAGTCCTGAATTCAGTTGATGAATTCAGCCCTGTTTTGTTTTGATGGCTTTAAGGCAGCAGACACACGAAAAGTTAAAACCAGGTTATTACTAATTTAAAAGTTGAAACAGTTTAGATGTTAAGTTATGAAGTTTTGTGCTCTTTGTACGGCGTTTTTTATGAACCTAAGCTTATTTTTAAGAACTATGAATTTCAAATCTTGCTAACTATGAATATCAATTTTCCTTTTCGGGTTTATATACATAATTGAAGATTGAATTATTAATTATAAATACCGGCAAAGTGCGGGTAAACTCGTAATGATCTTAAGGTACTCAGACGACCTCTGTGGCGCGGTGGGCGAAGGTACCCCTGCAACGCAGGAGGTTGCGTAGGTAGAATAAAATATATTTATCTACTACCCTTACAAGTGTTAACCGAACAAGTAAAAACTTATAGTCAAGCATCAAAATATAACGTTTTCATTAATTTATTGCTTGAATTAGTATAAATACCTACTCACCTTACCTAGTCTTACTATCAATATTTTATTCCTTGCTAGTACAATGAACAGTCAATATATTGTAAGAGGAACAACTCACTACGGAAGCACAAGCTATTTTTAGAATACCTCGCACGTAACAATGTAATCATAATTGTATATTACGGAAGAGCGGAACTCTCTAACAAAGTTATCTCTATACTTTAAAGAGGGTTCCAAACAATGTATATTAGTTAAGTTTATGTATATTAGTTTAAGTGTACTTCAATACATATTTCTATTTATATTGTATTAAATAGCTTATATTGGTAATGAGAACTTTAAATGTTCTTTTATGATGTAAAGATTTTTTTTATTTTTCGTTTTCTGTACTATTCATGGACAATCCATACGACAACAACAAAACATGGTCGGATGCTAATTTGTATGAAATTGAGTACCTATTCATTACAATTTTCAAAGTACGTAAAGTAATTTATGACAATTTACACGTAATACAACCACACAACATCGAAGTGGTTACGGATGTGTAGCACGTGGTTGGGACCGACAATATCGCAACCACAAAGCACCACATCGCGAATTAGCTGCGCTCCGACGGCACCATCTCAAACACAACACACTTATTTCTGTCATTGCGATGTGATACCATTGTGTTACAAATGAATTGCTGAACCATTTCTTAAATAATAAAACATTACAACAACAACATCAGCCTATATAGTCCACTGCTGGACATAGGCCTCCCCTAATGAGCGCCATTGTGTGGAATTATTCATCATTTGGGGGGTTATTGCCCATAATCCCCACGCTGGGCATGCGGGTTGGGGATCGCAGTTCGGTGGAATTGTTCTACAGAGGGCGCTGCTGCCCGCCCTCTCGGTGTGTTTCCCTTAGTCGCCTCTTACGACACCCACGGGAAGAGTTGGGGTTGTTGTGTGGTGCCGGCATAGAATTTCACCACCCCAACTCTTCCCGTGGGTGTCGTAAGAGGCGACTAAGGGAAACACAGCGGGGGGCGGGCAGCAGCGCCTTCTGCAGAACAACAACACCGAACTGCGATCCCCAACCCGCATGCCCAGCGTGGAGATTATGGGCAATGACCCCCAAATAATGATGCCATCTATGGCGCTCATTAGGGGAGGCCTATGTCCAGCAGTGGACTATTATAGGCTGGTGATGATGATGAAATAGAATGATAGTATTTCTGATTGCACACAAATTAAAATCAACCTGTTCTTATGTAGTCTTCCTCTTCTTTTTTCAGCAAGATGCATGTTCGATCCCTGGAAGATAACGCATGTACTTACCTAAAACAAGGCAATATTTAAATAATAAATCATTTATTTTGGAACATAAAACAATGGTAACAAGTTTAGAGGAACGATGCCAACTGTTAAAGTTATAAAAGTGTGTCGCAGATGACAACGCCCTCCTCCGAACTATAAAGTGGATCCATAAAAAATACAACTTACAATATAGGTACCTACACACTTATTTTTACTTATTTTACATGCCATGAATAATTAATAATGCATGGCATGTAAAATAAGTGTAGTAAATACCGGTTGATTCTTCTTTTCCCAAATTAACATTTAGTAACAAATTGGGAAAAAAGAATCAACCGGTGTTTACATGCTTATTAGCTTACTTATTAGGTAATTGAGGGTTTAGATTTTTTTTTAATTAGACTGATAAGAACGTAAAGCATTATTTTTATTAAATTTCTTCAAATCAGAGACTGACAAATAAATAATTCTGAGCCCTCAATTACATAACCAGCTTGTAAATACGGGTTGATTCTTTTAGGGTTTTGATATCGGTTTCAAAACCCTTATGGGATCGCTTTATTCTGTTTGTGTTTTGAATCCTTAATTGATTTGAAATTTGAAATAATAATACATTTTATGTACCCGTTCAGATTCATAGAAAAATAAATGAAAAATCAATATAAAGATTTTCAATACAGAAAATCAATAAAGAAATTTTAAATGAGACCAGTGTCAAAAATGGTATTAAATAAAAGGTATTGATTTGTAGATTCCAAGATAGATTTTATACTTTTATTTCCCGATGTAAAATGTACGAAGCGTTCGTATATATGGATCTATATTTTAAAGGAAAAATATAGAGAAGTCTGTAAAACTAATACGTTTTTTAAATATGGTCAAAAATCTTATTTTGACTAATTGTACCTATATTTTGTAATATCAAATCAAAGGTATGGATTTGGACAATTCAAAACGGGTTTTGAAAATCGTCGTAAAAAAAGTTTCATACTTAACGAAATAAATTGAAAAAAAAACTAAAAAATTGTCATTAGGTACCTACTTAACGACCCACTAATCTCTGTAGCAACTGGTGCCTGTAATTATGATATGTATCCTGGAGAATCCACACAGCATCATTTAGCCCCAAGCTAAGCAGATCTTGTGCTATGGGAAGGTATTACATAACTGTTATAGTTATAATACATAATCACATAACAATATCTGCAGATCGTGCAAATATTAGTCCCGTGGCGGTAATCAAACCGCAACCCCCTCCTTCATAGGCGGAACTTGATCCACCACGCAACAGAAGTCTTTAATATAAGTACCTATACGAAAAAGTTCAAAACCCTCGGTGCGCGAGTTACACTCGCCTTTGACGAATCTTGTTCTTCTTAATTGTTACGATAATACATATAATTTTCTTTTCAAACATTAAACAGAAAATAAAGCTCATTTCGTTTTTGCTCAACATTGACACTTATACGTATGTATTTAATTAGTTTATTAATAATATATTTTGTAATATCAAATCAACGGTATGGATTTGGACAATTCAAAACGGGTTTTGAAAATCGTTTAAGTTTCATACTATCATTGTAATTTATTTGTTAATAAAGATTTATTACTTTAATAATATAGTGTCACATCAAATTATTTATCCTTATACCATACATGTAGGTACAAATTCTAATTAATACATTAAGTTAATGTTGAGCTTGAAATTAAATCTGTGAATACGGTTGGACAAGTTGCCATCACTTTTTAAATACCTATAAGCTTTTACAGTCCCATAACCCATAACATTATCACAGTGTTACATGCTGAAAATAAGCGTTATAAGGGTAATAAAAATACTAAATAATAAATAAATAATGCCGGACAATCCACACAGTATCGAGTTAGAGGTATCATCTAGCACCAAGTTAAGCAGAGCTTGTGTTATGGGTACTAGATGACTGATATACACAATACAATATTATTACATAGATAGATTTTTTTTATTATTCATAGTTGCATCTAGTGCTGGTTAAACTTATCTGTAGCCGGAGGGAAGAGCCCTTGTGTCTCAATACAAGTTATTCTAACTTAGTGAGAGCAAGAAGTCATTTTCTTTGACTGTAATGGGTTTATTTTAAGCATGTTTGTGCTAGATTAATAATCACTCCAAATGTATATTATCTACTATTAATAATAAGACTAGTACAAATATTGTAAACCTTTTTGTAAATAAACATTTTTATTATTATTATTATTATATTTTCTTATTCCTGTACCTACCTATCGGAATAAATATATTTTATTTCAATTTCATCTTTTTTTGACACCAGAAAGCTGGTTAGTATCTGGCACAGCGCATCAGCATTGTCATACAGTGAGTAAATAATTATGGTAGTAAATTAATTTGTTTTTATTTTAATATTGGATCAGCCAGAAAAGTCAGCCGAATAACTGGACAGCATTATGTTTTGGTCGGCCATAAAAAATAAACCATCAACAATAGCTGGTCGGAAAATTATTTATTTTTAAAATTAATTTTATTTAATTTAAGTTAGAAATAAATAGTTGTTTTATCGGCAAAATAATGTTTAGGACGGCAGTATTAAGGATATGATCAGCATGATATTTATTAGTGTGTTTGAATGGGTCTCTATGATGGTCTACGGATCCATCTCTTATTGGCTGATAAATAATAATTATAAAATAAGTTTTATTAATAACGTTCGTTGAAGAATTCATACACAGGTAGATAAGTAGGTACAGAAAATTACCAAAATGCCAAAAATTCATGAAATTCGTATCACTTGCTGCCATCGTCGCTGATTTACTAATTATATTGCTGCACAAATACTTAATTCACTATGACATAAATTTTAAAGACAGTCACATTACATGCTCATTGTTCTGCTGACTGTTTAAACGATACCCTATTAATACCCTACAACTATACATATAGTATCCTAAAGTTTCAACTACTACTCACCGAGGACACTCGAAATAACTATTATTTTAGAAGATAAAGCACTGAACAAACAACAACAACAACCTGAAAAAACTTAAGTAGCATTTTATTTTACGATTATAAAGGAAACCTACAAACCTACCACTATACTTTAACAATTAACAATAAGGTCTTCCCATAGTATACTCGTATCATAGGCATCATCTAGAAAAAGCTATCGTAAACTCTCATTTAATGGAATTACTACTAAACAAAAAAGTTTGGCAGAGTGAGAAAGCTTTAAATCGCAACGATTTAAAGTTGCCATCGTAAATCATGCGTTTCTTCTCTTTTACAACCAACTGGATTATAAACCAGCTCTAATGCAATTTGCACTGCTCTAATCTCATAAGCATATGCACTTGTTTTACATCAAGGGAGCCCATGCACATGTGACAACAAAATGTATAGTTAGTTTGTGCTTTGTTTTTACCCGATTACCTACTGTGGCTTGGTACCGGAATGGTGTGTACGTGTATGTAGGTACGTGTAGATATTTCCTTGTTCCCACGAGGCGCTGAAACTTGCAGACCGATTGTAACAAATAATGTACGAAACTTACGACATGTTTTGTCTCAATACCCGATGTTTATAGGCTATGAACGAGACGTCAATGAGACGTCAGATAAAAATCGTCGACTATCAATGTAAGTAAATGATCTCAAAAAGAATTAAAAGTAACTATTCTCAAGCATTAAGCAAAAAAATTTTAAAAGTTATTGTTCAAAACCAAAACCTGTATGGCGTAGTACGTACGTAATCAATAGTTATACCTATATTAAAATAGTTATGTTTATAATCATGTATTTACATTAAGAATACATCAACATTATTATTATAAACTAATGTACAGCGAGCTGAGCAACTCAATGGGTGAGTAGGTACCTTGGCGGGCGGCGCGCCAAAACACCCTTGTAGTAACGCCAGACGGCTGGCGAAGTCAACGTGCATTTTTGCATGTTGACCTTGATATCACCAACAGGTTTAGTTATCATCATCTTAAGACGTTTAAAAAAACAGGCTATATTTCGTGTATGCATTAAGGAGCATTTGTATTAAATGGCGAAAACTCCTTCGACGTGGTATAGACTTACGAATCGACTAAGCATCTTGATTCAAAATCAAAATCAAAATCAAAGTGCTTTATTTCCTTTAGACCTTACAAGACTCTTGGACACGTCACAAAATACAAGTTAAAAAAGAAATAAAAATGGGAAATAAAGTGATCACTTTGATTAATTGTTCACTTCTATTATTTTTAGGTAAAGTAAAGAAGCGAACAAGAAACCTTTACCTTTACCTTCTTATTTACCTTGTTAGATTGTTAGTTTTAGAGTTGGAGCATAACTCGTCCCAAACTTTTTTTCGTCTAGATAATCCGATATTTTATAGTAAGCTTTTTTGTAAAGTATATTTTTGACAATCCGTTTAAATTTATTTATAGATAATTTTTGCAACTCACTTGGAATTTTGTTGTAGAAGCGTATACATTGCCCTTTAAAAGATACATTAATCTTACGTAGCCTTGTAGTGGGCACAGCCAGTTTGTTCTTATTTACTTTAGATTAGAGTACCTACCTAAGTGAAAAAGCGTGTTATTGACCTACCTTTGATTTACGAGTACATAAATCTCTAAGTCGTAAGAGCCTTTTCGTTATCACAGAATGATTATCTCATAGATGTTTCCCATAGAAGAAATCGTATATGACGGAAACCCAAAAAACTCAACCAGAAGTCAAAACATTTCTTTGATAAACAATATTCGATGTTGCATTATGTAGGTGGTATTGTGTTTGAACTGATATTTCGTTAACAATTCCACTATTTTATTCTATACAAAATGAGAGTAGGTTTTTCACGGTCCACAGCTCTGTTGCTCACTATTGGTTTTTGCTGAAAACTGTTGTCGATGGAACCCACAATCAACAAAAATATGTAACGAACGTATTTTACCAGAAATGTTGCATTTCCGTGTCAATGCAGGATTGTAAGAGTAAATAGTTTTTGTACATGATCACAATCCGAATTAATACTGGGTATTTCATTTTGTGGTGTGGTAACTGTGTCCAATACTTTGTTTGGCGTGGCGGGCAAAGAGTCCGCCTGCGACTAAGGTTGCTGTTTCGATTCCTGTCTTGGGGAAATTGTTTGTCCGATCTACAAACATTTGATAAAGGTGTTCAGAGTAGGTACCTTTAATATTTATCTGTTTGTATTGAGTAGGCAGTGTTTTTGTAGGGCTAGATGACGATGTGTGTAGTGTTTATTATTTATGTAGGTATTATTCCAGTATTACTTATTAATAGTGAGCCGCACAGGTTTCCACGGGTATTTAACAAAAATTAACAAATTGGATTAAATTTATTGAAGTTATCATGCGAATCCCTAACTTTTTTGAAAAAAACTTTATTAAATCATAATAATTGTGTTCATATCAGGGATAATGTAGGATACTAAATGGTGAAAGAATTTTTCAAAGCGGTCCCGTAGCTTCGGAGCATATTCAATACAAAGAAACAAACAACTTTTCTCTTTTTATTATTAGTATGAATTTCTTTAAACAAAAATAAAAACTGCGGTCTTAAACCAAAAATGTGTGGTTTTCAAATTACTGGTTACTAGCGGCTTCGCACGGGTATTAAACAAAAATTTCAGAAATTATACACACACTATAACACGATGGATTTCACATTGCAGTTTTCATACGGATACTATACTATAATATATTTCATACTTTTTTTAACAGCATTGGGGTTTTTGACATTGACTCGACACTCCATAACTGACACTGGCCGTACAGAAAAAGCAAAGCAAGCACCGTGCGCTATAATATTCAACCTCATTTTCTATTATGACGCGCTATAATAGAAAAAGAGGTTGAATATACAGCGCACGGTTCAATTATTGAATTTTTCATGCAGATCCCTAACTTTTTTGAAAATATTATATAGCCTATGTTCGTCACGGAAAATTAAGGATTCTTATGGTGAAAGAATTTTTCATATTGGTCCAGTAGTTTCGGAGCCTATTCAATTCAAACAAACAAACAATCAAATCTTTCCTCTTTATAATTTTAGTATAGATATAGATGTCAAAAAAGAACGACCAGTTTTCAGTTTACTATGCCATTAGGCTGCTATACCTAACCAACTAGCACCGCGTAAATTACGTGATTTCTAAATAAACACAACTTGCCGCTAATAATGACCTATAACAATGCCAAAAACAGTTATTTATTTGTAAAATTAAGCTTACATAGCTCATATTTGGTAAAATACAAAATGTATGAAAAAAGGATTTATGTAAAAAAAAATACCCGTTTTTTATAGATACAGTAGCGTTTATTTGAAGTTACATTTGAAGTCAATATTTCTGTAAATAAAGAATTATTTTAATCATAAAATCATTGGATAAAATGGAGGCAGTTAGCCGATTTATAATAAAACAAGATCCTCAAAGTCTCAAATAGAACAGGGTCGATAATTTTTTAAACTAAAAGTGAGTAGTAAGATGAAATCTATAAAAAATTGGAAAAGGAAGATAATATAATAAATACCTATTTAAGTAAATTAGTAAAGCCCGTGAATTATTTTTCCTTTCGTTTTAATTAAATGGTAATATAAAAAAATCGAATTCGGGTTATTTTGGTTTCTTTGCATAATGTGCGCTTTTTATTTCAGACTCTTGTGTAGACAAAAACAATATCATTGGAAGAATTCAATAGAAACCGTTTCGTACCTAAAACGTCGTAGATAAATGTGCACCTCAACTCCAACAAAGCTATTCAATCATTTGTCAGACGAGAAAATTTAAAATTTCAAACAAACTTCGGGCAGTCTACTCAAAATGATGAAAAAGATGAACTAAATGGAACTTAACCTTAATTGACATGACGATCTTTTCTGTGGAATGCCATGATCCACAAAGTCGATAGCCGGGCCACTGCGCAACGCTCATTACTAAGTACATCGGTAGAAAATAGTAGAGTAGGCTATACCCTAATATTATTATACACCGTTAACGACTTCTGATAAGCGCAACCGGCTTAGTGTGCCATGGCCGGAATTGATTTTTTGCTACTATTATTTCCTAGAACGCCTAGGAAAGTAATACGGCATTGTATTTTAATTGAAGCTTTTTGTATTTGTTTTAGTACAACTTATTTATTATTAGATGACCACTCGAAAAGGTGAAAGGAAAGTCTCTCCGTAATACCTGGAGTGAAATGTCTGCCAAAATAATATCCAAGTATCTTTATTGAGAATGTATGGATATAATGACTATGATGATATTATGATCACTTTGATCTATGTTATTATATGTTATAGTTAGGCATTTGAGACACTAATTTATCTTTTATGTAATAGGAATATAAGAAAATAGTGATTAATTGATTATGCAATATGTTGACGAATTCAATAATTTGAATGCATTAAGATGGTGACTCTACTTCTTTTGTATAAATTAAGTGCTCTATCGCATTAGGTATTTCTGTAATGATAGCTGTACAATATATTTAATAAATAAATAAATAAATATATGTTGTGAGATTGTTGAGCGAAGACAATGCCGAACGGATTGGTTTATATTTTTTAATGTGAGTATACTGGCCCCGGAATAACTAAGCAGGATAATTTTAATTCGAAAAAAATGCGGTCTCAGCTTTACTCTATAGTATATGTATAATAAAAACTATATATATAGTTTTTTATACGGTAAAACCTATGAAATATATGTATTGTGTTGTTGCTTTATACAAAACCATTTGTTTTATAGCGTACAAGCTTCAGGAGAGCAGTTTGCGTTAAAAAGGATTTACGTAAAGCTATTTTCCAATAGCTCTACGTAATGTTTGAGCATACGAGTAAATTTACAGGGTCTCCGAGAGTCAACAGATGTTACGTAATACTTGCGTAACTCGGGGGCGGTTGCGACTGCCAAACGGCCAGATAAGTCCCCACTTAAGACTATAAAACAGGTAGCTATAGTTCGACCGAAACCGCTGTACCGCTCCCTAAGAAAGTGCGGCGAAGTGGGGGCCGAGGAAAAAAGAGCAAGAATACACATGAGATCGATATTGTCGGATATATCTTACGATATCGTACCAATATAAACAATATTTTTGTTTTATATATTATATCGATATGTTTATATTTTTTTATAACTAAATTATCTACAGATATTCTGACAGAGCTTCTGCTTCAACTTCATCTTCCGTTTCGCCATCGGAATTTGAATCAGAGTCGTTCTGCAAATTTATAATTAATGGATCGATAATAATATCAAATCTACTATCGCGATCCCAGTAATTGTTTTCATTTTTTGGACATGATCATCACATTTCTGCCATTTTTCCGCCGTGAACTCCGAAAACAATGTATTCAATAAGTTTATCTTTTCATCTAGAGAAGAGTTAATATGGTTATGAGCTATATTGTTTTAAATATCAGCCCAGACTAACTCTATGGGATTAAAATCCGGATGGTACGGCGGTAATCGTAGAACAGTATGTCCATTGGCTTTCAGGAGTTCATCAATTCTGTACACGGGCTCTTTTTGTGTATTATCGATAAGAAGTTGCAGTTGAGATTTTGTCATAGCTTCCGAAAATTCAACATTGTGGCGCCGTAACCAGTTCTGCATTTCGGTTTTGAGGCTTGCTATGGTTGGCTTCTTGTCAACCTGAACCCTGTGGTAAGACGCGTTGTCCAAGACAACCACAGAATTCGGAAGCAATTTATCTTTTAACTTTTCATCTACCCACTTATAAAAAGTAGGCCCGTTCATGTCTCCATGATAGTCGCCGGTCTTAGCATCTGATTTGAATATCGTCAATGCACCATCAACCAAGCCATTTCGACATCCAGCGTGAAGAATTACCAAACGCCGTCCTTTTCCAATATCAGCATGAATTCCAGGTTCGGACGATGATTGCCAACATTTGCTTACATGGTGACTGGCGTTAATGTATGTTTCATCAAGGAAATATATGTTGCGGTTTTGCGTTCTGTAATTTCTGATTTGTGTTAAGTATTTTTTCCGCCACACTACAATATTAGGCTGCTCTATAAGGAGATGTCTCTTCGATTTGCATTTTTTGAAACAGTAACCTATTGTGTGTAAGAGGCTCCTTAGAAATTCTCGTCCACAATTTAATGCCATCTTGTTTCAAACTTGAAAGTAACTTACGGACACTTGGCACTCTTTTTTCAAATTCATAAAACTGATGAATTTTTCTTCTGATAACTCCTAAATCAAAATCATCAACAACATGTTTTTTCTTTATAGTTTTTGGTTGTTTTGGCGAATTAAATTTCAATCGGCCCAAATTTTCAGTTGATGAATTGCCCTCTTTTATCACATTTCTTGCGGTTTTTTCGCAGTACCCCGTAGCGTCTGCCACGATTTTGGCAATATTTGCATCACTTTTATATTCAAAGCTCTCTCTGTCTGCTTTTCTTTTCTTAAAATATTCGGCCACTTTAAAAATTATGGCCTTGACATCACGAGATAGCGCTCGGCCCATCTTTGGATATTTATCTCATGTGTATCTGACATAGACCGTCCGGTACAAAGGCGACCTACTGCCGTGAGCGTCGACGGCAGACTGATGGATCGGAGCGGCCGATACTTCCCCCCCGTCTCGCCGCGCGCATACCTCAGGAGCGGTACAGCGGTTTCGGTCGAACTATAGTCAAAATTCTTATGTAAACCCAAGTAAAACGCACCTAACATGCACCCTATCAGAATAATTATTATATAATGTGGACACATCATGACGACCGCAGCACAGTGTCTAAGATTTTATAAGCAGGGAATTTATTTTTTTACGATTTGTTTTTACATTGTTCGATTAGAATTGCAGATAGAATTCACTCGATACATTCCTACATGCTTACTTATACTTGCATTTTTTTCAAACTACGACAATTTGCAGAAAGAAATAGCAAATAAATCCTAAACGAAATGGCGTTTGGACAGATGTTAATATCGGGTCAGACAATTAATGCGCCTTTCAGAAAACTATCCGACGTAGTTACATTACATCTTCTATTCCCAATTATTTAAAATGAAAAAAAAAACACATGTATTTAGTGTGTGTTTTTTCCAGAACATAATCTCAAAAAATTAGGAATGCCGATACTTACCTGATTAGATGATGATGGGATTAGAATAACCGTATAATATTTGAGTTTTACTCTACAATATTTTGGCATAATTTCATGCGCTTTAATCACGGAACAGCTGAAGTTACTGCGTGTTAGTTTTTATTGGCAGATAATACCCTTACTCCTTCTTTGTCTTTTGTTACGAACTTTGCCACTGCCATCGGTTTCATTATCGAACGCAACTCGATTACGACACTATACTGACGCTATTTGAACGCAGAAAGCTTAGTACATCACTTCTTTAGTTTCTGCACATTGCAACCACGGGGTTCCAGGTTACTGATAATTTATTTATTTATTTTATTTAAATTTTATCTATTTAGAAGCAACGTAATAACCATTTCTGAAAGACCTGCAAGGGCTGTATAAACGTAAGATATTTTTTGTAAACCTTAGATTATTATAACTGTTGGGTTATAATAATCTAAGGTTTACTATAGTTTACGGATCTAAAGTCATGATCAATGGCAATTGATCCTATTGGATCAATTGCCATTGATCATGACTTTGGACCTTATATTAGTCCAGTAAGTGTGTTTAAAAGATATAGCAGTTCCTGGAAGTTGTGAATTTTATAGTATATCTTTTTATCGTTTTCATAATAAGAGCGGATTACAGGTTATGAAGCAACTATATACCAACTATATAAATAAATATCATATATGTATGTAGGCATTATTAAAAGGGGACCCCAGTGGGATTCTTGGGGAATCCTCGATGGTTTTTTAACATAGTCAGACCCAGCTAAGAACGGTTAGTGAGATACTATTTGACCCATCTCAATAGATCCCCATATTTACCTTGATCGTCTAATTTCGCGAGCACAGGATGGTGTGATCCACACGGTCAACAGCTTTTTCTATAATTGGATTCCACTAATAGAAAGTTACACAAGGTCTTACGTAATCGCCTGACGATTGGGCCCTACTAGCAAACGCCAAGCTTAGCTTCCGCTCTTATCCGGAAGATTGATGCCTTTGATAATTTGCTCGCGTGCTTTCTTCGCACCATAATGAATAACATTTAAAATCACCTTCATCGTTACGTAACAATATTTTCCTAAAAAGACACAAAATTGGGGCCGATCTTTTGGCATAGGTAAGTTTAAAATAGTTAGTACCTATTTAGTTGAGTATAAAAAATAACAGTGCAGTTGAAAGTATGATGTAGAAACCACCAACCGCCGATTTTCACAAGTTCTCGTACCGCGCTGCCGTCAAGGGCTCTTAGACTCGATTCATTTCTCGTTTATATAGAGTGGTTAAAACTGGAATTCATATAATTTTGAGTCAGATACTACATAGAAAAACAAAAATTCGTGAGTTGTTTTACAGAACATGCCCCATTTTTCGGAATAATTTCCCTTGGACCACCAAAACATGAGTTTTGAACTCAAAACTGATTTGTGGAGATCTTTACAAAATAGACAGTTTGTTTTCAGCTCATAATGTTTGAAATTTTAACAATGAATGCGGAACAAATTACGATAATCAGGTTTTTCAGCATTATCATGGCCATGAAACTTATGTTACCTAGGTAGTAATAGTAAGTTCCGAAATCGTATTGGATCTAAAATGTGTACCGATAGCAATTATTTTTAGAGAAAATTTATAATGAATTGTGTACCTATTCACCAAGATACTTTAATTGCGTCGACAACAGTCCAGATGCCACGAGTTACAAAACCAGGTCCTATGAAATCTAATAGGTAACCGGACAATCGGAACCCCGGCTTCCCGGTAACCGGGAGGTATGAAAAGGATATGATGATGGTAAGAGGCCCGAAGGTCCCGACGCGACGTGCGTCGACACACTTGACCCTCCCATCTCACGAGGACTTCAGTGAGAGCTGGCAGCAGATTTGGCCTACGACAGAGCCTACGAATTTGCTCCCCGTGAAGCCGAGATCCTAGGTCCGTAAGGTACCGAGGCTCTCCGGGTTTTCAAAAAAATATCTGATGCTATGTTCACATGCGCGCGTTCAACTCGACATTCAACGTGCACGTTCACGTTCACGAGCGTGTGAACAGTACGCCCGAGCCCGTAAACGCGCCTGTGAACGTGAATGCCGCGAACCAAATGCACTGACTGACGCGACGGCGCGTGCGTGTGAACAGCTTGAATTGTCGCCGGCCTGGGACGGGCTGCATGCCGCGCAGCCCGCCAGGCAGCCCGCTAGGCAGCCCGCCGGGCTGCACGGCGCGCATGTGAACATAGCATGAGCATCTTGTCCAAGCGACGTGTAACCCAAGAGTTGGTCCGAATGTGGCGCAGCGCATCAGCATTGCCATACAGCGAGGCAATGCAGCCAGAATTGATATGGATCAGTTAAGCTAACTGACAACTGAAACAATTTAATTACCTACATGATGCATAAAATCTTTTTAGGTATACTCTTCTCTTGTATTAAGGATAATTATATGTCAACGAATTCTTATCTAAAGATACATACATGTATGTAGGAGTGCGGAGATACCACAAGAAAACGAAATGAAATGAAATGAAATGAAATGAAATATTATTTATTTGCTTAAATATAGGTTAACAGTAGGTCTTAAAATAAGTAAGTATCACTATATTTGACTTAATAGTCGTGCAAATATTTGATATTAACTTAGACATTTAGTTATAGCAATTTTCAGTACCTACTCTTATATTTAATTAAAATATTATAGTCAAATTATTATTATGTATACAATATGTCAAAATTTAAATTCAAAATATTCATCAATCGTATAAAAACAATTTTGACCAATTATATATTTTACGATTAAATTCGTTATTTGTCAAATTTCTCATGTCATATGGAAGTTTATTATATAGTCGTATGGCCATTGCGTAGCAGTTCCTTTTACATAATTCTAGTCTCAATTGTGGCACTTTAAGTGGTTTTTGTACAATCTTCCTTATATTTTAAGAATTTTCATCCTTCTCAAATAAAGGCATGTTGTTTCTTACAAATTTCAACATCTCAAAAATATAAAGTGATGGAAATGTTAACAGCTTATTCGTTATAAATAAAGGTCTACATGAATCTCTCCGCTTAATACCAAATATGGCCCGAATACACTTCTTTTGGGCTACGAAAGTTCTATGAGCATCCGTTGAGTTACCCCAGATTATGACGCCATATCTTAAAATAGAGCAAACATGACTGTGGTAAACTGTCAATGCCGTTTTAATATTCGAAAGATCCTTTATTCGCCTGAGAGCAAATATAAATTTATTTATTTTCTTACATACAATGTCAATTTGTTTCTTCCAATTTAGATGTCTGTCGATAGTTATTCCTAGAAATTTTATGTCATATACTTCCTCAATGTTATTGTTATTGTAATTTAACGATGTCAAGATTACCTGTTCTAAGGATTCTAAATGCCCAGTTCATGGTATCTGAAGCTTCTATAAGAGACTGTGACTATAAAGTGCCATCATCATCATCACAGAGCCAACTAGAATTAGAACTAGCAACTAAAAAATATAATAGTAGCCTGGAAAAGTAACGACAGATAAATTACATTTTCTTCAGATTAATTGACGACGAAAGGCAGGCTACCTTTCGTCTTTCTGTTAACTGCAGCTGCATTTTATAGACGTTCCGATGAGTTTTGCTAGTCGTAGGAAAAAGAGCAAAAAGACGACCCGCAAGCTGTATCGGGGAAAAATCGTTTACCGCCATAGCAGCCCTGCTTGGCACTGCAAACCAAGTTTACGATTGCATCGAAATCGAAAAACTTTATTTATGACAGTTTAGCGTAAAAAAGTTAACATTCTCGAAATATTGGAATTGGTACTTCGCCAAACCAGCTGGGCGTATGCGATTCGATAGGTAAGGGAACTAGAGACGTGTGCCGGTGGATCGGAATCGAACCTAATCCAAATTTTAGTCTCCGGTGATTATGCGCAGATTCAAAATACTACCTCTAGTTTAAGAAAATCAACAATATTTTCTGAAGTATGAATTAATTTTATTAAAAAATAATTTCGAACAGCAAATACCTACCATACCTACCCTGCAAAATATACAAAGAAAATAGGTAATTTGCCGAATCGAATTTAGGGTGACCGTTACAATATTTAACATATTTTCATTTGGGCAATAACCTCAAATGGTATAGGTAATAATGATGAGCTAATTAGGGGAGGTCTAGTCATTTACGTATATTTTAGAACGTAAGTCCCGAGCGATATTACTTACCAACCTATATAGAATACTTCTCTTGGGTAGCCTGAACAGAGTAGATCTCAATGTGGTGGTAGTGATTTTTGTCGTGTAGGTTAATAGAAGCAAGCTTTCGCATTTATAGTTTATATACATAATATACATAAAAATAATATAAATATTCATTTATTTATGGTGAGATGACATGGGATTAATATTATTTTAGGGTATTTATACGAACAGTAGGTACATACCCATAGCACTCCTCAGCAGATCAAGCACACACATTCACTTTTATACATAATACACAAAACGTCGTATTCTAGCTGACGCTTTAGTCAGTAATATCTAGCATTATTATCTATAATTTAAACGATATATTAGGTCCTTACATATGAAATTGGCGTTTTTCGTACTGGCCACTTTAATCACAAATTTCTCCTCTTTGGAAGCGGATCCATCGCAAACCACGTCCGAGTTAGCTGCAGGCTGCGGTGTTAGTGATAAAACTGTTTTAATTCACTTGAAGCAAATTGGGAAGATTAAAAAGCTTGAAAGGTGGGTACCTCACGAATTGACTGAAGCAAACCGGCAAACGCGCGTCGACTGCTGCGTTACATTACTAAACCGGCACAATAATGAAGGTATTTTAAACCGAATCATTACCTGTGATGAAAAATGGGTTCTTTACGATAATCGGAAGCGCTCAGCGCAATGGTTGGATCCTGGCCAGCCAGCCAAATCCTGCCCCAAGCGAAAATTAACCCCAAAAAAGTTACTTGTAAGCGTTTGGTGGACTAGTGCCGGTATTGTTCATTACAGTTTTCTCAAATCTGGCCAGACTATTACGGCTGATGTCTATTGTCAGCAATTGCAAACCATGATGGAAAAGCTAGCGGCTAAACAACCTAGGCTGGTCAATCGCTCCACGCCACTGCTGCTTCACGACAACGCTAGACCACACACTGCGCAACAGACGGCTACTAAATTAGAAGAGCTTCAATTGGAAAGTCTAAGACATCCTCCGTACTCCCCGGACCTTGCTCCAACAGATTACCATTTTTTTCGAAATTTGGATAACTTCTTGCAAGGGAAAAAATTCAACTCCGATGGGGCAGTCCAAATCGCCTTCAAAGATTTTATTGATTCCCGTCCGACTGGTTTTTTTAGTAAAGGGATCAATGAACTACCTATAAGATGGCAAAAGTGCATAGAAAATAATGGTTCATACTTTGATTAATTAAATATATTATATTAAAAAATATTCGACTTTTTGTTCCTCCCATACAAAACGCCAATTTCATATGTAAGGACCTAATATAATTAAAACCGCCTTTTTTCTCAATAGGTACTAGCGGTCAATTATCATAAAATATGTTTTTGAAGCCCATTTCTCTTTCAACTAATAATAAATAATGAGGAAATCAACTAATTAATCAATACTTAAAATAGAGTCTGTTTGGTTTCAGCCATTGTGATATTGTGTAGTACTCATATCAGACATTTTCAGATTACGTTGAGTAATAAAATCACAAAGAGGCCACGACCTGAAACTGATAGCAAATATTTATATGAAAAAATACAAATATGTATTATTAGGAATAGAAAATAACGGATAGGTATATATACTGTAGGCTGACTAAATGGGTATTGGAATCACGAAAAGACGATTCATAATTCACGGCGTCATACATAATAACAGGGTGAGTTTTTTTCAAGGAAACTCTTAAGGCGCTACCCAAAGAGAGAAGCCGTAAAACGTCCACTTTTTCGTCGCTCAGTTAGGCTTACTGCGACATATTACAAGCCCAAAAAATACAGTGTATAGTCAAGTGTATGGACAAAAGACTTATACAAAAATATTTCATAAAAATCATCTAGGAACTTGAAAAACAAATCGCAAGAAAGAACACGAAAATACTTTTTCGTCTCGAATTGCTCAATATTTTGAGTGATAACATTTTATAATTTTGTTACTGTAAGAAAGGTAATTTTATCATCTAGAGTCTAGAGAAATATGTATAAAGATTTTAACTTACTGGTGTATTTATTTTTAAATTAAATTAAAACCGATAAATAATTTTCACATTGTCGAACAAGAGATTCAACTAAAATCAAACGCAACGCCATTTTCAACTTTATTTGTCTTGCGCAAAGAACTACTGTCACGCGTTTGGCAGTATCACGCCAGTCAGCCGCGAGCTGTTACAGAGATAGGTCACGTTTCTTTGTTTATTTTTGACATTTGTGTCCTGCGTGTATGGTAATATATAAATTTCCAGTATAAGTTGACCTCTGATTGTACAGAAAGCCTAAACAACGAGAGATCATCTCACACTGAAATATTATGAAGCTTTGTATGTGTGTAGTAAATAATATACTGGGTCCACGGATACCGGGATCAGTGGATAAAAATATTTAATCGTTTTTCATTGGAAACCGATCCCGTTATCGGTGGATAAACCTTGGCGGTATCAGTGGCCAATTAAATCTGATCCCGGGATCGGTGGACAAAAACCCAAAATTTCAGAAGTTTTACACACTAACACGTTGGGTTTTACAGTTTTCATACGGATCCCTAACTTTTTGAGCAGCATTAGGGTTTTTGACATTGACTCGACACACTCCATAACTGACACTGGCCGTAGGGAAGCAAGCAGCGGAGCCATAATAAAAAAGAATTGAATACATAGCGCACGGTTTGATTATTGAATTTTTCATGCGGATCCCTAACTTTTTGAAAATATTCTATAGCCTTAGTTCATCGGGGAACATCAAGGATTCCAATGGTAAAAGAATTTTTCAAATTGGTCTAGTAGTTTCTGAGCCTATTCAATTCAAACAAACAATCAAATCTTTCCTCTTTATAATATTAGTATAGATTATAAATATAATTAAATTCAAAAGATTTTTAACTATATGTAGTAAGTTACAATCATCACTCAAATGCAAAATTTATTTTGAAATCCCGGTTTTTCATCCCGGGATTTCCCATTCGGTGAACAGAATACGGATGCCGCGCCAGAATAAGGCTACGCGCTGCTGTCAACGCGTAGGGGCGGAGCTACGTGCACCACTTCCCCTGCTTCACTCCTGAAATATCTAAACATTGTCTCTAACAGCGCCTTAAGCTGTGAAAGTTATCGAAAAGTCATAATAGGAGTAAAAGAAGTTCTGAAAGTAACCCTGAAAAAAACTACGTTTGTATATTATACATATGTGAATATAGTGCCTTTATTGCATAATCCATTTATTTTATTATTTCTTATCGTGTAGGTGTAGGTAGACGAAAACAAATTTATAGTAGACGCATTAGAGGTGCCTTTTCGGCGCACTTTTGAATTATTAATAAGAAGAGACCATACTAAGGCATTAAACATGCCGAAATAATAGATGAAGCGTTCATTGCATATGAAACTAGATAGAGTTATTGTGAGTGACTGCAAGCTTTGACCTAGACCTAGGTTTACCTCGCAAACAATGACGTTACTGTCTTTTTTTATTTTTTATGTTAAGTACCTACCTTTTGTCACTTTCTTTCCATTTATTAATTAATCTAACGGTTATAATTATGCGTTGCTAATATTTCAGTTATAATCAGCATTTTTATCATTTCAGTATTATTTCTTTTAATAATAATTAAATTACGAAGGCAATTAAAAAGTTTACGCTGATAATATCAAAGAACGCCTGACGCCGACGGCGGGCTCTGAATTTGAAAATACTAATTGAGTTTTCTTGCCAGTAACCAACAGCTACCTTGGGTATACTGAAGCCATTTCCAGTGAGATATTTACCATGATTAGGTTTCTTATAATGCTGGACGGTAGCTTTCGTCCAGTATTATAAGAAACACACACAACTCAGCCATCTCAGTACTCCAGTCATGGTAAATTATCCCGTGGTAAATGACTCAACGAGTTACGAGTTAAAGAAAAAACTACTAAACAGGATCGTGCTCATAAATCTAAAGCATCGTAAGAATTAAGCGGTTCTAGAAAATGTACAAAGTGCGAAATATAATTGTGTGAAATAGAATTGAACGAAATAGAAGCCAGAATTCCGAAGGCTTCTATTTCGTTCAACGAATTAGAATTGAAGTTCTAGGTGGCAACTGTTACTATAGTTAAGTGACGTTGACTGAAAAGCAGATAAAATAAATAAATAAATAATGCAGGACAATCCACACATCATCATCTAGCCCCAAGCTAAGCAGAGCTTGTGTTATGGGTACTAGATGACTGATATACATAGTACAATATTATTAAATAGATAGATATTTTTTATTATACATAGGAATCAACCAGAACCCCTGAACAAATATCTGCAGATCGTACAAATATTTTTTTTAGATGGTAGTTATAATGATTTGGGTGCCGCCCTAAGTTGTACTTTATTTAAATATACCACTTTAAGGTTTAAAAAATATTTTAGTGACTTAGTTTCCACCTGTACTAAATAATAATATTCCAAAAGTCGTTACTCTTGGTCTCAGCCGCCTATTCCCGATTGTTCCTACCCCTGCGTTCCTACTAGGAACAATCGGGAAAAAAAATCCCGACTGTTACTACAAGGAACAGTCGGGAATAAAAAGTTCCCGATTGTTCCTACCACTTTTAATTCCTAATTAAAAATATTTTTAATAAGGAATTAAAAACCAATCAACAAATAAAGTACACAATAAAAAATGCAAATCTGGATTACATTAATAAAATATATTGTCATCTATTTTATGTCTAAACTCGAAATAACCAGTTCTTTTGCTTTGTTCTGCAAAAGTTTGGCGACTTTTACCTGTCGCAGGTAAAAAAACGTTAACAACCCCCTGCAAACATTACCACATTCCTGCCCCTTGCTAATGAATGCCAAAATAATTATCAGTCCCATTCTATGCATCAGCCATGTCGGAACAAAGTGCGTGTAGTTCTAGTGGATTTGTTGCATTTGTTTGTATAATATATATTTCTTCATGTCCTTGTTGATTTTTTTCTGTTTTTTTCTGTAATAGTCTTTTGTTTAATGAAAGTTAATATTTACAATAAAAATATATAAAAATATATGAAAACGTGTTATCATTAACACGTTTTCGTATAAGTTTAAGTAATATTTAAGGATATTTTTGTATTAAAATGGTGATTTTTAAACAAATATCTGTAGCTAACAACGCAATATATAAAAATATATATAAATAAATATTTTGGCTATATATAACATTTTTATTCTTTAATTATTGCTATAGTTCTTATTATATTCTTTTGATTTTGTTATTCACTAATAAATAAACAAAGGTAAATCATTGTAATTGTTGTGATTATAACTGTGATGTACTTACTCAAAACTATATTTATTACACAGTAAAACTTGATCAAAATAGTTAAAAGCTAATCAAAGATGTCAGCGGTACTAGCGCACATAACAACATAATAAAACGCTTGGTGCACTTTTAGAGAACGCTGGTTCAATTTTAAGTCTTTCTCTCGCTGTAAAAACATTAGGTTAAAATATGAGTAATTTTCTCCTTTCGTTACTACTAGGAATGATCGGGAATTTTTTTCCCGATTGTTCCTAGTAGGAACGCAGGGGGTAGGGACAATCGGGAATAGGCGGTCTCAGCGCGTATCGTCCGGAAGTTCCTCTCTCTGGAGCCCTAGTCACGGCCACTTGAGCCTAGCTTCGCGGCCACAGTATTGATACATTTTTTACAGTAAAATAATTTTATATTAATTTTGTTATATTTTCTTTAGTAAAATATATTTATAACGAGAGATATAAATAAATGCAGTGGTATAATAATAATAATAATGGTGGACAATTCACACATTATCTAACCCCTACCTAAGCAGAGCTTATGTTATGGGTGGTACTAGGTAACTGATATACATAATAAACAAGTACATAGATAGATATTTATACTAAAGCAGTAAGACGAAATTAATACTTTTATTTATTACTTACGGACTACATTCACCACCAAAATATTGCCCAAGTGAAATGTTAAAGGTATAGCAAACTCACACGTCTTGAAATAGAGTAAATAGCCTGTTAGCGGTCTGATTTGTTAGCAACTTAATTTTCTAACAACGTCCTATAAAACAGACAGTTAAATGTCTAATTGTAGCACTTAACTATAATAACTGTAAAAAGCTATTTTTACACTTCAGTCTTTTAAGTCATGCGATGATACAAAGAAGCATTTATTTATTTAAAGTACATTACATAGAGTAAATATAATCTAGTTAGAATAGTAATTGTGGTTAATGTAGTTTTACTCAATATTAAGTACCTTTCAGTACACGAACCTATTTGTAACACAAATAATATACTAATAATAATCGTTTGTTAGTAAGTATACAAAATTATTGAGTAAATCAATTATTTTTTTAGGACATAATTTGTCTTATTGGTTCAACTCCTCGCTCTAAATAAGTTTATTAAACTTGTGATGGAGACCTGCGAATTGGTCAAATTAAATGCCTTCCGAATAGTCATTATTTAAGTTAATAATTAGTACGATCGGCGCCTGAAATGTTGTGGTAGGTACCTAGTTCAAGCGAAATTGGTATACTTTGCTTTATTTACTTATTTATTGGTCTTTTTTATATTTATAGTTTTCTTGCATACATTTATTTTCAATTTATTTACAAGCGTTGACCTTAAAATAATTTAAGCTGGATTATGAAAATGAGATAATTCTTCCTTCTCCCCTTACAAGGCACTTTAGAGCTCTTTTAATAGAGATTTTCACCAAAGACTTGAAAGAGAAAGAAAAGACAGTAAATAACTTTATTTCCTCTCTTTAATTATTATCTTTCCTTCCCTTGTAACACAATACAAAAAATAGGTAGGGTACAGTCAACTGCTTAGATAAATAAATAAAGCTGGACAACGAACACATCATCATCTAGCCCCAAGCTATGAAGAGCTTGTGTTAAGGGTACGCAAGGTCAAGCAGGTGTTTGCAGATGGATTGCATACATTATTAGTCACGTCCGCTGCGACAACTACATCTATACTTCTATACTAATATTATAAAGAGGAAAGATTTGATTGTTTGTATGTTTGTTTGTTTGTTTGAATTGAATAGGCTTCGAAACTACTGGACCGAGTTAAAAAATTCTTTCACCATTAGAATCCTTAATTTTCCGTGATGAACATAGGCTATATAATATTTTCAAAAAAGTTAGGGATCCGCATGAAAAATTCAATAATTGAACCGTGGGCTGTATATTCAACCTCTTTTTCTATTATGGCGCGTCAGAATAGAAAAAGAGGTTGTATAGCGCACGGTGCTTGCTTTTTCTCTACGGCCAGTGTCAGTTTTGGAATGTTGAGTCAATGACAAAAACCCCAATGCTATGCTGTTAAAAAAAGTAAAGATCCGTATGAAAACTGTGAAACCCATCGTTTTAGTGTGTATAATTTATGAAATTTTTGTTTAATACCCGTGCGAAGCCGGGGCGGGCCGCTAGTTATGTACAAATTCCTTATTTTTAAGGAAATAAGAATGCAAATAAAAATTAGAAACAATAATTAATTATGTCACTTCGAGCCGAAGCTAGTGGCGGCGCTGTCGCTTCTGACATCTAGGACAGGGGTCGTGGCACAAAGGTGTCATGTCCATTATGCATTAACCCTCGGCATGCCTGGTTGGGTCTCTCAGACCCACCAACACAGAATAACCTTTGTATTGTCTTCGAATTATTTGAATTTACCGCTTTATCGCTCTGAGTAGTTGACCGTAATAAGCCTCTTAAATCGAAAAATTATCTGAAAAGTGATGTTTTAGGTGAGGAGGACTAGAGATTTTGTTATTAGATATATAAAAGTGCTTAATATTTCCGGAAGTATGATCGTAATATCTTTTGATTTAAGTTAATTTTGCATGTTAGTAACAATAACCTCCAAAGTCAATTTATAAATCCAGGTCTCACGGACCTACCAGGCATACCATGTAACTTTTTACCACCAGGCATGCCGAGTGTTAAACAGGCAAAAGTAAAAAGGAATATGAGAAAAATAAACTGAAATAAATATTAAGTAGGTAATTATCATAGAGAATAAAACAAAAAGAAAATTTATTTGATTTCTTGTTTTTACTGGTTATAAGAAATCCGTAGAGCCAATACTACTAACCAATGTTGAATACAAAACTGTTGATCAAAAAAAGGATTTACATTTTATTAACAGACTAGCGGTCCGCCCCGGCTTCGCACGGGTATTAAACAAAAATTTCAGAAATTATACACACTAAAACGATGGGTTTCACAGTTTTAATACGGATCTTTACTTTTTTTAACAGCATTGGGGTTTTTGACATTGACTCGACATTCCAAAACCGACACTGTCCGTAGAGAAAAAGCAAGCGCCGTGCGCTATACAGCGAATATACAGCCCACGGTTCAATTATTGAATTTTTCATGCGGATCCCTAACTTTTTTGAAAATATTATAGCCTATGTTCATCACGGAAAATTAAGGATTCTAATGGTGAAAGAATTTTTTAACTCGGTCCAGTAGTTTCGGAGCCTATTCAATTCAAAAAAACAAACAAACATACAAACAAATCTTTCCTCTTTATAATATTAGTATAGATATAGATTAACAGAAATAATATATTAGAAAGAACTTAGTCGCGTGGATCGCGCTAAATTCATAAAATTGTGTTTTGTAATTTGTTTCAAATAAATTTTATTTTACTACTAAAACATTATTTGCATTCTACTCTACCTACTGGTAATCGGTTTGAAGTTCACTGGTATGGATTTCAAGTTAGACAATAAGGCTGCTGGTAAGGAAAGAATCAACCATTTTCGTAGCTAATTATGAAAACAGTTATTAAATAGCGAACAAAGGGTCCATTCTAGTTATGAAACAGTGAAGGAAATTGCCTTTTTCGTAGCTAGTTATGAAAACAGTTATTAAATTGCGAACAAAAGGTCCATTTTCATAACTAGTTATGAAACAGTGAAGGAAATTGCCTTTTTCGTAGCTAGTTATGAAAACAGTTATTAAATAGCGAACAAAAGGTCCATTTTCATAACTAGTTATGAAACAGTGAAGGAAATTTCCTTTTTAGTAACTAGTTATAAAAACAGTTATGAAAATAGACGAAAGGGACTCACCAGTCTGTAGCCTGTGTAATCTAGATAAGATTGAATAAATATAACGATACTTAGGTACTGATGTGTATTTTGTATAGGTATTTAAAACTGATTAGTTTTGCTAGAGTAATAAAAATCGAACCAAGTTACAGAGTAAGCTGACACATAAAATGATCTACGACGTACCTACACACAAAAGAGCTACCGAAATATCAGTTCGTAAAGAATGCAAAGGGTTACCAGTTTATGCACCAGACTGAACTTAGTCATTTCAAACAACCTTTAACGTAGAACAAAACTCGTTGAAAAAAATGGGGCAAACAAATCCATCCAAGGCTTTCATAGGCAATCATGCCAATTACAATTTGTATAGGTCGTTAAATCACCTTGCAGAGCGCTTTGTCGCGATGCAGCGCTTAGCTAACAATATCAAAGCGCTAAGTGAGGAGAGTACAAAGCGCTGCATGCAAGTAAAACGCCTGCCACCGTCTTTGTTTATTTGGATCGGACGTAGATGGAAAGGTTACAACAAATGCTGGGAGTATTCTACGAAATAGATGTTTATGCGTTGTTTACAGTAGTTAGAGGATTTTTACCCTCGCACAACACCCAGATGGCCCACTAGGAGATAGTGGGAGTTTTATAATAAAATTAAAAGGTCCCTATGTTTAGAAAAAGGTAATGTTTTTTTTTTAATTATAGTTTCTCACATTTTTTATTCCCCTCATCAGCTAAATTTATTGATGAACACGTTTATCATAATCTTAACAATCTCACGCTTGCCAAGGTAATTGACGAACGCAGTGGAGGTTTGACCGCGACTTGGTAAACGTAGTGTAGGACGCCCTCCGGCCAGGTGGGATGACGATCTGCGAAAGACTGCTGGCAGATGCTGGATGCGACAAGCTGAAGACAGGGCGCTATGGCACTCATTAAGTGAGGCCTATGTCCAGCAATGGACTGATGTGGGCTGATGATGAGAACAGTTACGTACAGTAAAAACCGGGCTCTAAGTTGGAAATGTTGTAGATTTACAACTTTTTAATGACAATCATTGAGAAAACCCCTATTATTAGTAATTTGTCATTGAAAATTAAGTATTAGTAAATCAGGAATAGTATGTGAAAATAACGCCTTCCAATAGTAATAATAATAAGCTCTGATACAAAGTCTAGATTTAGAATATACTGGGATCTCAAATTAAATATTCGTACAGCGAAACTGAAAACTCATACGTATCTTTAATATTATTTCGAAATACTTTCACAAGATGCTGGTTTCTTGTGTTACTTTGAGATTATATGAAGTTCTATTAACTAATAGAACTTCTATTATTAAGTATTGAAAATCTACATTAGTCTACTACCCATAACACAAGCTTTGCTTTCGTTTTCAGGTAGGTAGTAAATCTTCATAGTCCCGCTCTGTCTGTCCTTTTTACCCCCTTGAACATGCCAGCAAGTACTCGTACTAAGGCTAACTTGAAATTTAAAATGAATTTCATTGTTTTGTAGGGTTTTGACATCGGTTTCAAAACCCTTATGGGATCGCTTTTTTCTGTTTGTGTTTTTAATCCTTAATATCTCAGAAACTACTGCAGCTGTTGACTTGAAATATGAAATGATAATACATTTTGTGCGCCCGTACAGATTGATAAAAAATAAATGAAAATATGAAAAATAAAAATGAAGATTTTCAGTAGATACATTTTTTTAAATAGAAATTTTAAATGGGACCTACAGAGTTAAAAGTAGTATCAAATGAAAGGTATTGGTTTGTAGACTCCATAGTAGTTTTTGAAATTATGGTAGGTTTTATACTTTTTAAAATATGTTGAAAGAGGTCAAAAAAATTACCATTCCCCCTTTCTCCGAAGGTTGCAGAGCGATTGATGTGAAATGTACCAAGTGTTTGTAGATTTGGATCTGTATTTTGAACGAAAAATAAAGAGAAGTCTGTAATAATAATACTTTTAGAAATATGGTCAAAATGAAAGGGGATAATTTTCTAAAGGGTGAACTACCCCACCGAGTGGGTATCAAATTAAAGATATCGATTTGCACATTTCAAAACAGTTTTCGAAATTTCGATTCGTTTTATACTTTTCGAAATATTTCAAAAAAGGTCGAAAAATTTACCATTTTCCCCTTATCTCCGAAGATTGCAGAGTGATCGATGTAAAATGTACTAAGAGTTTGTAGATATAGATTTATATTTTACAGGAAAAAATAAAAATAAATATAGAAGTCTGTAAAAATAATACTTTTTGAAATATGGCAAAAACCTAATTTTCATATTATGGGGGCTATTTCATTGAGAGCAATATCAAATCAAAGGTGGATTGGGACAATTCAAAACAGGGTTTGAAAATCGTCTTAGTTTTATACTTAGTAAAATACGTTGAAAAAAATCGAAAAAAATTATAGGAACCTACCTACTTACCTACCCACTAATCTCTGTAGTATTTGTAATGGGTAGTTCCACAGCGCTCCAAAACCGTTGTTCTCAAAATTTCAAAACCCATACTCAATGTATTCCACTGCGCTCCAAGAATTTTTAGGTAATAAGATTACTGAATCAATGAATTCCACCGTGCTCTAAAAAATCCACATAGCATCATTTAGCCACAAGCTAAGCAAAGCTTATGTTATTGATACTACTACGATAGCTGTTAAAGTTAATAAAGTATAGGTATCACATTAGATGATTTATTTTTGTGTACGTAGAAAACGACTAGAACACCCGAACAAATAACCTGCAGATCGTACAAATATTATTCCCGAGGCGGGAATCAAACCGCAACTGTCTGCGTCGTAATCGGACCTTGGCCCACCGCCGCCGCCCGCGCCAAGAGGTCGTCAATATACGTACCTACCTATACGACAAAAGTTCGAAACCCTCGGAGCGCGAGTTACACTCGCACTTGACGTACTTGTTTTGTTAACATGAGTACGGCTCTACCGATAAATATAAAACGTGGTAGCATACCATCAAACATTTCATAAAATATGATAATAAATATGTATGATCAATAGTTTGCCCGCGACACACAGAGTTCCAAAAATTTACTATAATTTACCAAAACGTGATGATTGGTAATATCATTATTCATCCCATATCACTCTTCTTACAATTGTACCAGCTAGACACCAATCCTTAGTAACAAATTATAAAACTCAACCAAATTAGAACTACAATTCACAATCTACAGATAGCTCAACCGATCCATATTGTTCATACTGTACTATAATAATCCAGTCGGAAGCGCATCTAAGACGCCGGCAGCCTAGCTTTATGGCAATGCTGATGCGCTGCGCCTGATCATCACCAGCTTTCAGGTCACCCAGATGATGCTGTGCAATAAACATTACTACCGCTGATTTTGGAAACAAAACCAGACTTATTTCAAGTGTAATAGTGTATCAGTGTGCCCGCTTTTTCTTCCTCGTTCCTGTTACACCCTCACCCCACAGACCCTTTTAACCTGAGAGCGTTGTACATTACGGGGGTCAAGGCCAGACTGTCTCCGCCATTGCCCCTATCCTTCTAGAAAAGGTCTACAACTTTCTACAACGATTAGGTAATTCACATATTGATCTCATTTTGGACTAGTTTTATATTTAGAGGGTGAATTCTATATTAACAAAGAAAATTATGATTTATTTACCAAATTGGAACGAGTATTTACAGTTGAAACAATTGAGTTAACTGCAGACTGTTGCAAACAAACTATAGGTAGCTCAACTGTTCGATATCATCAGTCTATCCGTATAGACCATTTACCTACTGTATAGTTCCATGCTCCTATAACTCTTGATTGGAATTAGAATTCAAAATAAATAAGTGAATTTTGAATTCTATTGATTGAGAGAGAAAGTACAAAGATACGAGTATTCTAATATGCTCTTACTTTGATTTAGAATGTGGGAATTCAATTGTACTTGATGGAACCTTAAGTGAAAGTATTAAAGTCCATTTTATACAACAGGACAATCTAAGTGACGGGGCATACCTTTGCTTCTCGCAAAAGCTCGTCCCCAATTTATTATTTCGAATGAGAACACCGAACTGAAGTTGAGAATTTCACCTGTTTTTTATAGTCTGGGTTTATGGCTACGTCGTCGTCGTCTTTGTGAGGGTCTACAAAACAATATCACGGTTATATCTGCAGAGACGATTGAGTTATATTTATATTTTTATTTTATTATTGTATTTATATTTATATTTTTATTTTTATATTTCTTATATCGAATTTTTTGGAATCTATAAATATGCAGCAATACAATTCACCCTTTGAATAAAGATGAAAAATATAGAAGTAAGACATACTATAGAGTTTATCAGTTATTTAGTACAACATAAGGTCTGCTTAGCTTGGGGCTAGATAATGAATTCTAGTGTTAAAGAAATGGTTGTATTTCAGATTTCAATGACTTTATTTCTTAAGGGTTACACTATCGACTATCGAAACTAGACAAATCTTATTGTGGTTTAAAGTGTTAAAATAGTAAATCAAAAATGACGATTGTGGGAAAATTTTGTGAATAGCTTACAATTTAATGAATGTGTCCAATTTGAGTAATTGGCTATATTGATTTGTTTAGATAATTTCAATAAATTAGATGAAAGCTAAATCATTTATATTCGATAAAACATTAAACTAAAAGCTGATTTTAGTTAAATGTTTTATTAAACTATTTTATTTTATTTCCAGGAGCGTAATAAATTAAAGAGATTTATTTTGTACCATCTGCTGATATTTGTTCAGGGTTTTTTTGTTGTTTTCTTTAAATAACAAAAAAATATCTATTTATTTAACATATTGTTTTATGATAATGGGCAATAACCCCCAAATAATGATGCCATCTAATGGCGCTCATTAGGGGAGGCCTATGTCCAGCAGTGGACTATTATAGGCTGGTGATGTTGTTGATGATGTTGATTGTTTTATGATATGAGTCATAACATAACACAAGCTCTGCTTAGCTTGGGGATAGGTGATGCTGTGTGGATTGTCATCCACACAGCATCACATCCCCATTAGCATTATTTATTTATATTATTTATTTTAGAAAACAGTTCCCACTATTCATTACTAGATAACCCGAGGAACTTCGTATCTCCTAAACATTTTCCCTATTTTCATTCTTTTAAAACATCTCTTTTATGAAGGAATCACACGAAACTAAACAATAACGATTTTCTCTGAGTTTCTTTTTTTTTTTTGGATTTATGTTTTCAAACTCATCTTGGCACTTAGGAAAACTTTTAAACGAACGTATTGTCTGATAGAAAATTTCCTTGTCAAGTAATAAGTTGAAAACTCGGGGTCTAGGTGTGGGTACAAATGAGACATCGCCAGATCGATAGACTTGAGGCCGCTACGGATTTCGCTTATGTACTTTTTTCAAGGTGAACCGAACATGAAACTTTTTAGGTGGCCTATGTTAAAAGTTATAGAACTAAGACTGCAGCCCTAAAACGGGTCGCAGCATGGAAACTGCAAACCCCGTTGGCATGTATTTCTTTGTTTATACAAACTAGTTAATAAGTAACCTTACTAAGGTCTTAAAATAAAATAAGGTTTATGTACCTACAGTGCTCTTAATAATACAGAATTATAATTTACTAGAACTCCCTTCCGCAAGTTCGTCTTAAAATAAAATAAGGTTTATGTACAGTGCTCTTAATAATACAGAATTATAATTTACTAGCACTCCCTTCCGCAAGTTTACACACATGTGTACAAATATTTCGAAAATTATAATTTTTTACTTACATGGTACACACACAAGGTAGGGTTACTTTAATAAGTATTCATACGGCTTCCTTACTTTTTGAAAATATTCAATAGCCTATGTTTAACAGAGATAATGTAAGATTCTTTTGGTGAAAGAATTTTCTTCAACTCAGTCCAGTAGTTTCGGAGCCTATTCAACCCAAACAAACAATCAAACCTTTCCTATTTATAAATTGGCATAGATAAGCCAGAAATTAGTGCATTTTGCATTTAAGTAGGTGCAAAAGCACAGTGACCTCACCGTCCGAGGCTGCCGAGCCATGCACTGCCATGCAGGCAGCTGCATGCACTCAGGTGATCCACCAATCAGATTCAGATTCACTAACTTTATTTCTTTAGGCTTACAAAATAAGCACTTAGACAAGTCAAATTTCTTACAGTTATTTATTATAAAAAAGAAATAATTTATTATTGATTTCCCTTCACTTAAATTTTTGTCCATTAGTGGAAGAAGTGAAAAAGAAACCGCTAGCAATCACGTACGATCAGTGATTCTACTGCGCTTGAGTATCTTTTGCAATGCCACTAGACAATTAAATTAAGTACCATCTATCTATCACTAAAAATTATTAACAACAAAAATTAATGTACTTACCAGAATAAAATAATAACGGTATATGACTAGAATAGATTAGAATCACATATGTTCACTAAAAATCTAAGCCGTCACCAGAATGCTGTCAGTATTATCACGTTGGGTAGAGATGGTAATTTGTTAACCAAAATAAAAGCCAATTCTTTAAATAATTAAGTTGATCATGAATCAATAAGCGACTGATAGGAGAGTTGAGAAGAATTCGTTGAATGAGTTAAATAAGAATTTTAAAGTTTTTTAGTAAGTTCGTTATTTCTTCCCAAATTACAAGGTAAAAATTAAAACACGATAAATCGTAGATCTTACAGGCCCAAAATCAAAACGCAATGAGGCAGGGTAGATTTTTGCTTTACAGCAGGACATAGGCTAATTGTTATTATTATAAGGAAAAAAATACTATTTAGTGTACAGTACAAGTGAAAAGTTGTTCTATAATTGCGATACACAATCTTCCAAAGTAGGTCAAGTTTTTACTTTTGAGGAAAAAGATGTAGCAGTGAAAGTTTTTCGCAATATCGAGTATAGTACTCGGTGATTAGTTTAGGTCGGGAATGCAAAGACGAGCGTACCAAGTTTCTGTCAAAGTGTGATTTATTCCAAAGACGTCGCTAATTTCAGGACGTTACGATGGTCTTTAGAAAGATTCATTTTAGCCACATCTTTAAAATTTTAGTGCTCATGTTTGATGAAACTAGCTTCATTCGTAGCGTAATGGCGTGTTGATAACTTAACTTTGCACCAAATGACCCAATTATATTCAGGGAAATAAAAAACATCAATTTGCACTTTTATTAAATGAAGAGTAAAAAACTATGTAACAGGAGGTTGTTTAGTTATGTTCAAATTCAGTGTTCAATAACACAACTCTTACTATAAAATCAGAGGTCAAGAAGATATTTCCATTCTGCCCTAAAAATAATAATTACCTTACTTGTGCTTAATTTTTTAAGTCGATTTTTATGATATCAATCAAGTGTAATTGATAAGTTATATGAGCACTTACTTTTTGCGGGGTCTCTTCCTTGGACGGCGTCGCTCGCCCTCCATTTCGTTGTCGAGGCCGCGGCGGCGCGGCCCCTGGTTGGGCCGGCGGTTCATCTTGCGCTCCGGAGGCGCCTCCCGCAGCCCGTCCTCAATGGTAACGCGTGGCAAGCACTCATCTTCCTCGATGTGTTTAGGTGTCTGCGGTGCGCCCATCCGAAGACGCCACCACAGCACCCACGAACTGATGTTATCGCGAATTTTGCTGGAGAGCGACGCGTTCGAACCAAACTCTCCGTCGGGCGGCAGCGTGACGATCTATTTGTTTACGTCAGTCTCAAAAAATGGTATGTAAATACCAATTACCCTAATCTTACGTTATCGGAAGGCAGCGTGGCAGTGAAGCGGTCGCGAAGCGATGGTTTGTGAACTCAGCTATTGCGCTCGTATTATTAACCGCGGTCGGAGAATATAATCATCGTCCCGAGTACCGTTCAAGCATCAAGCGTCGAGTTCTAACTTAAAACTAAACTTAAACATTATTTGGCAGGAATTAGTGGCAGTTATTTTAAATTCTACATGTTTTTAGGTATCGTTCGGGTGGCGAACGGTAGCCATAGTGACGGAGTCGTCGTCGGCATCCGCGGGTGGCGACATGACGGTGCGCGGTATGGTCAGCGGTGCAAGCGTGCCGGCGGCGCGACGGCGGCGTTGGGTCACTCAACAGATGTCGAGTTGGTGTTACGTAAGGGTCGGAAGGCGTACCGAGCGCGCGGGTAGCAGCGCGTCGGCGGCGGGCGCGCGAGTGCCGCGTGCCGTGCCGCCCGGCAGCACCCGCGCCTTAGTCGGCGCCCCCCGACCCGCGTGCCTCCTGCCTTCCACCCGAAGCATCGCCATCCACCCCGACCATACATCACTCCTGCCCTGTTATT